>OZ019980.1:30396091-30490230 GCA_963970395.1 Ephialtes manifestator
GATTTACCATAAGTTGATAGGAAAATTCGAAATTGTCACTAAATTGGAAAGCAAAGTACGGGAGATGAAAAAAGAAGAAAAAAAATGTAATTTTCGAATTAATGTGAATAATGAAAGATCGTGGAAACTTGGTAAAAGTGCGTAAAGTCGCCAAGGGTTTATATGTAGAATAAAATGTTTGACAATAGACTGACGTAAAGGTGCGGTTCTCCTGTACTGTTCCCTCTCGTACGCGCCGCTACTGGCAATAACATTCTGCGATCTCTTCTTCCAGTAGCAAGGAAAAGTCACCTGACTTTTTTCCGTGGACGATGACGATGTGGTTGGTCGTGAAGGAGGCGGAAGCGATTCACCACGATCCACAGCGCTCTGAATCGATTTCCTCTGCATCATAGACAATTTTGATTCCTCCATGAGCACTGCGTCGTCAAAAAAATGGAAAAAAATCATTTCAATGATTTTTCGTTATAAATATCGTTTTTTGTTATTAATATTTTATAGCCACTGACGTTTTATCAAATTTCTCGTCTCCTCGCTGTATTTGGCCCTTGGGGGGTTGTGGATCGCTCCAACCCCCACACCGACTCTCTGCAACTTGCGATCCATCTTTCCACTAATTAATTTATCGGAAAATTCTTAAATTATTTAATCGGCGTATATCAAAGTCCAACGATGGCCTGACACTTCCGTCGTTAATGTCTCTCGTCGACGACGACGACGACGACAAGTCCTTCCAAATCAGCGTGATTCGTTTAAAGTGATACGAGTTGTTTCTATGACTACGATCGTAATCGTGACTCAATTCTCGACGATCGAACCAACAGTTCAGCGACGACACTCACAGAAAGATCACGACTCTGTAAAAAAATAAAACAATCTCATAAATTATATCAAATAACAAATTTTCGTTATTCAAACAACTCTAAATGTTATTTTATTAAATTAAGGAAAATATCGATACACATAAAATCATCTCATCTTTTTTTTAAACTTACTCTACTTATAAATTACCAAGTATCGACTGCATTTTTTTTTGTTTTCAAACAGCCTCCCGCAATAAAAGAAAAATAAACAAACTTTTGGCGTAATAAAAAAGTAATTGTCGATTACTTTTTAGATATTTTTAATAAATGTGGATGCCGAGCATTTAAAATAACGGTTGAATAATTTATTTGAAAAAAAAAAAAAGGGGAATATACCGGGTGTTGCTTTTGAAGGAGGCTGTAGTGGGTCGAGTGCTATACGCGCATGTCGAGAAGAGTTAACGGGGGCTGCTCTCCTCTCTCGGAGGATTCGACGCCGCGGTTTGTCGTCGTTGTTCCTCGCTTGACGACACTCGTGATAAAAAAAAACGTTGCCAGAATCGTTGTAGATTTGCACTTGATCCCCTCCAGGCGACTACAGCAAATCGTCGACAAATGAAATAGTTGTCCGGTGGGTGGTGAAGAGAAAAAAAACAAAAAATTGTTAACGATACGCGCGACAATCGTCGGGGGTGTTGGCTTCGGTAGTGGTGGTGGTGGTGGTCAACCCCTGCAGTACTGACCTAACTCTATGCACAAAACGGTCATAGTTATTGATCACTGCCGTGTTTGCTGAGTTAAACACGAACAAAAAAAAAATAATAATCCTTGTTAAGCGTGAAACAATGTATAAATAAATGAATAAAGATTAAATTGGATAATCGAGGATCAAGGTACTAAACGGCTTGAAAATGAGGGTCGGCCTGTTGAAGAATTTTTTGCACTGCTTTACTCTGAAGCAGGGCACCGTCCTCATTGCCATTGTGCAGTTGGTAAGTTTACTCGATCTATCTTTAAAGCGAATTTTAACGTGTTGAATTTTTCGTTTTAAATTCAACTATTGGAATTGCACCTTTCTCACAGTTTGCATCTGGTATTGTGATAACTTTCTGCCTGCTGGCGTTGGCCCACGCGATGGATGTCCGGGAGATGGTAGCCAGAGACTCGGAGGATGCCCTAGAGCGGGAAGCCTTCGAGGATTTCAATTCCATGCACCTGAATACCAGAAAAATGGAAATAGCTCATCAGAATGCCACAGGTTTCATTGATGGAGAAAAATAAATTAAATATTTATATCATATAAAAAATTTAAAAAAAATGAATTGCTTGCAGAGAAAGTCTACATGATATACTCGGGGCTGGTGCTCGTCGTCATTCACCTGGTGTCCATAATACTCCTCCTCTACGGAGTTTTGATTGTAAATTTTATAATAACAATTAAAAAACACACATACACACATTATTCATGAATAAATGGACATTAAGAATTTTTGTTGCTGCAGAACAATCGTAACTGCATGGCACCATGGTTGATGGTCAATCTGATTGAATTTGGCGCACTGATAATATCTCTGTTCCTCGTTCACGAAAGCTTGAAATCGGGACTGATCGAGAGTGAGTTGAATTGGCTTTGATTAATTAAACAAAATAACGCTGTTTCTTGAGTTGAGAAAATAATAAAATGTACAAATTTTCAGGAATCATCGTGGTATTTGCGGCGCACATAAATCTCTACTGTTGCTTTGTCGTGTACAGCACTTACAAGGGTCTCGATACTAAAAAGGGCTTGACTCACGAGATTCACGGCGCAAAGAAAAAGTACACGCATCCACCAGCCGAGTGTTCGAATCACGTTCGCGAGCCGCGAGCCAGCCGTACGAGGTTATAAAAAGCATTCGCGAACAAGAGTTTATAGAGAATGCAATAAAGGCCACTTCTCGGGAAAATACTCAAGTATTGCATACCGAAATATACAATTATTTTTCCTGAGCCGCTTAAACAACTCCGAGTATTAAATTTGCTGAATAGCACGCGCGCACTGGCTGTGATAAATATTTAAAAAAAAAAAAAGCAAATTTCTGGCAACAGCCAAATTCAAAGAAGATAGCACAATTTTTATTATTCGTAAAATCAGTCTCGGACGGGACACACTGGCCAGTTCTTGTCTGTCAGTCGGATAGAGGAAAATCCAGAAAAAAAAGCTATATTATCGATTGTGAGTTACGAATGACCGTAGTGTCCCATGCTAGGATAGTGATATGGGGAAGGCATGTGTTCGGTATATCGGTACAAAAACAGCAATTCGACAATGAACATCGGCAGAGCGGCTCGCATTGTTTTTATGACGAGACACGCAGTCCATATTATTCTATATTTCGTGCTGGCAAATAACACATTTTTCCATCTGGAAATTACAGTCTTACTCTGTGTCTGTGTGTGTTGATATATATATATATATATCTATATATATATATATTTCTTTTTCATTTCCTGTTATTTATCCCCCTTTTTATGTCAATATACGCAATTAATAATATTATAATTATATCTTCTCGTGTGTATGATTTATATAATGAATGTACAATAAAAACTATGAATAAAGCTTATGATAATCTATCGCGCAACAACATCGCCGATAACTAGTGTGTGTATATATATATAATATTTTTTTCTTGTTTTTCACTTCCGTGAGTCGATGGTGGGGTTGGATTATCGCTGCTTGAGTCTTGTCTCTTGGTTCAGAAAGTCGAAGAGCGGGCTTTTCGCTAAACTTACGTTTTATCTTTTGTAGTAACGCTACGGGAGCCAACTACAGTTTGCCCAGTGCCGTTATTCCATATTCATATTACGCGCGAAATTCTTGCGTCCTTATAGAAAAATTAAACGAATTTTGTTGGAAACAATGTAGTTGCGCAAGTTCTACACGGATAAGTTGAATTAAAGTGATGCGCAAGTTTTTACGAATCGTTTGGAGAAAGCACAATGAAGATTTAAAAATAATTGTATAGAGTTTAATTCACAGCCTATCACGGATAAAGCAAGTTCGAATTTTAAAGCGAATGTCTCGAATTTTGAAGATACCACGCGCACGGACTTTGGAAAGTCAGAGCTGACGCGCAATTTTGGCGACTCTTTCGGTAATAGTGTCGGTTATCGGTGTTTGTGGGTCTGGCTCCCCACCCCGTCTCCCCCGATATTCGATGCTAACTGAGCCGCGAGATGCGAGCTACGACGATTTCTCGTCTACTCGAGTGCTAGGGATCCTCGTCATGACATTCGGTAAGCTCGGTTGGTCACATTTTGTCGTCTGTCATTTCGAGAAATTGCGCGTAAAAGTCCATTGTGCACTCGCCCTTGTTGTTGAACACAAACTTGTAGTAGCTACCATCCGCACAAATCACTGTCAACAAGAAGAATTATCTTATTTTAATATTCAACGATACGTTTCACGTCAACGAATTTCCATCACATCGGTTCTAACGAATATTCCAATAGCTTTCCAAAACTAGATTAATTTCCATGAGTCTGATATAAATTTGAAATAAAAAAATGAATTACCTATAATACTATTGTTGTCCGTGCCAAAAGCGCACATGCACTGCGGTCCACTCGGCACCTGAAACTTGCAGAAGCTCCAGTTGGAACTAAAGTACTTTGGCAGGAAAGTGGCTGACGCCAAACTCGATTGACGATTTAATTTTTGATCCTCCACGGCAAATACGTGAACGGTGCCGTGATCGCTCGCAACGCAGAGCCAAGTCGAGTCATGATTGAAGTTTATACTGAATGAACAAAAGGAACAAATATATACATCTTTTTAAAAACAACGTATTTTATGAAAAGCTTGTGGCTCTATCTCCAACTAACTTGTTAATTACCAATAAATGTTTGCGTGATTAGCGCCTCTTCTTAGCTCGTTGATCATCGTTCCACTCTGGGTATCGAAGACACGAATCAAAGTACCTTTTTCCGAGGTCGTTGCCAACCTCGTACCTTGGAGATTGAGTGCTATACAAGAAAGAGGTGTCTCGTGCGCCTCTATATTCAACGGCTGTTTTTCCGTATTTGCCAGATCTATAACTGTAAGCATTACAACGAACCATCATTTCATTAGATAAATCGACTGTTTCCTTTGATGTATCGTACAAGACGACTACCGATAATCATTGAGAAGTGACTTTTTTTTTTTTTGTTACCGCTCTTGCGCACGACCAATGAAATATCTAAAGCTTTTGAAATAGCACAAATATTTCAATGTCCCGGCTATTGTACGTTAAAAATTCCTGATATAGACAATGTAATGAAATTTCAATATCGACAATTGGCTAAACAAAAAAAAGCCACAGTCTCGATGTTGAATAGAATCCATTGTAAATCCAAATATTCATTCTTACCTTGAACGTGACCGTTTGTACGGCCGGGAAAAGCCAGCAATGAGTTGTTACTGTTGGGACAGAGAACGCACAAGCCCCGTGGATTTGGATTTGTCTCAAATACATGCAACTGTTGAGGATTTTGCGTAAAAGTATAGACTTTAATAACACCTTCGAGAATAGCTACTATCCTGTCCCTCCTCAATTTAACTCCTTTCACCGGAGCATTGAATTCTAATGTTATAGCTGGTACTTTTTTTAGATCGTCCCATATTATGACTGCAATAGATTTTTGTTTTTAATTACAAATGAATAGCGATGATTACATATATTCCATGCGCATACCGTAGATCAAATGTTTTTTCACCTCTATTCGTTGGATATACAGGTTTGACTCCTCCGCCCACAAGAGCCAGGTAGTTGCATCTGAAGAGCATCTCGACATAACCGAGGCCTCCGTTGTTAAAATCGTGGCGCTCCTTTTCCTTCAGTGGATTGCAGCCATAAACCCGGTATCCATTTTCCATTCCACAAGCAAAACATCCTAATGTCGACACAAGCCATTATTTACCAACCGAAAGACTTTTTTTATCATGAGGGACAATTTGGAGCCATTAAAGATCTTCTGTTTTATATTGTTTGCGCGTTGGATGTCCAACAGCGGGGAAATAGCTTATGATTTATAAAAGTATAGAGTATAAGCCTATAGGAATGCAAGGAGAATAAGAGGAATATTATCGTAGTGTCAAATGTCACCGTTATACATTAACCTGTGGATCTTTGTCATTGCAATCTTCCATTTACAGATTATACTTAAAAAAGCTTGCATTTTTTCTAGCCTGTCGGTACAAAAGGGTACATGGATTTTTCATAAAAATAATAAGAGAATTAAAATTTCCCATGACACTGCTAGATAATTGAGTGGAACGCTGTTGTCTTCTGTTAAACTCCTCTGGCTGTTGTACATTATAGGTTAAGATAAAAACAACATAGGCAAGATTTCCGCCGTGGCGAAATGATTCTCCTGATTAATCGTGTTATCAGTGTGAAAATAGTAATTTTGAGAGGCATGGAGAATCGATATGTGAAAAACCTGTCAACGGGATGTTAAAGGGACTTGTGATATCGGCGCGAGGCGTCATCGAGCTGTCAGAAGAGAGTCAAGTTTTCTCGGTCGCACGATTGTCCAAGTAAGCTAAGTAAATCAAGTGTGTTCATTGTACCTTGATCCTGATTGAAGCCGGCGTAAAGCAGGCCATTACCGTGAGGATTTCCCGCTGTCAGGTTCATCGTAATATTATCCCTTTGACAATCATTCGTTAGAGAGAATTTTTAAACACAGCGAACGGTAACACGCGATTCTCTTGTGATTCTTTTCGGTGTGGCCCGCCGCCGGCTAAGGGAAATCGCGTCGAGTAACAGTTTCTTGGTGGCAAGCCGGGTTCCCCTCACTCGTCATAAAGTCCAGATTCCCTAGCGCTCCATATACACTCGAATCGCGTTGGAACACACACACCGCGCGACTCACGCGACTGACTGAGCGCCGCGCGCGATTGCAGATCGCACGAATGCTGCCTGCCTGCCTGCCTGCCTGCTGCTCATTATTCTCTTCCTCCGACTGCTTAAAATCAGCTCGGACGTTCATTCGCCCCAATCACCATTCATCACCACCACACCGCTTCATTTTCTCAACTTTTTATTTAATCCTCATCAGACGATTATTAATAAATCGTCACTGCACGGCAGATAATTACATGTTTCAGTAGCTTTACAAAAAATCCACCAGTGAAAAAGTATTCTCGCAATAACAAAAAAAAAAAACGAAAAACTAACGGTGAAATGTCAATAACGTGAAAGTGAAATAGCAAAAAGTCAACGGAGAAATGAATTTTAACTACGGATTTTTCATGTATCATCATATCACGGTATTTAAATTTTCCATCTACATATACTACTACTATAATAAACTCTCTGTCAGCAGCAGCGCCACCACCGCCACCAGTCGGGGACGCTAATCTCTCAAGTTTTCAAAATGGCGACGGTCGTGCTTTATCGGTAATAACGAAATTATCATTACTTAATATCTTTATTATAGTTGTTGCAACAATTATGTGCACATGTGTTTTTTTATTTCTGTTAACAAGTGACGAAACTCGAAGGTGATGACAGCACGGTGATAATATTATTAAGAGAGTAAATACTTTTGTCTACTCATAACCTACAAATTATTTTCCCTTGAAATAATGATTATTTCAGAAAATTTTTCTACAAGTGAAATATATTTTTAAGCACTACCAACCTCTTGTCATGTATAGAAATTATTGGAAATTAAGGAGAATAAGCAATGGCAAAGATATTTTATTGTAATATTTTTATTGATTTAATTTTTTTTCTTTTTTAGCAATGAATATTTGTGGAAAGTCAATGAGACGATGCAGCTTTCACAGCTGCAAAGCTCTGCGGAGAGAGACGCCCAACAACTTGAAGGGTAAGAAGCCAAGCTCCCAGCAATGGTTGGTACGTCAGCTGCGCGATCCCTATGTAGAAAAAGCAAAGCAAGAGAATTACAGATGCAGAAGTGCATTTAAATTGCTAGAAATAAACGAGAGATTTGAAATCCTCAAGGCTGGAATGTCCGTAATCGATTGCGGAGCAGCTCCTGGAAGCTGGACACAGGTTGCGGTTAAAGCGACAAACTCTGATGCGAAAAGTCAAGACCAAAAGAGAAAAGGAAATGTAGTGGCTATAGATAGGCTACCTATTCATCCCATAGACGGTGCGACTGTTTTGGGAAACCTAGATTTTACGGACATAGGTGCACAACAAACGCTCCTCGATGTGCTAAATGGCCGAGCTGCGGATGTTGTTTTGTCGGATATGGCGCCAAACGCGACGGGTCTACGAGAGATGGATCACGAGAATATTATACTCCTAGCGTATGCGGCGATGAAATTTGCGGTGGATATTTTAAAGGTCGATGGTAGCCTCGTTATCAAAGTTTGGGACGGAGGAATGTCACCGCAATTGGAAAAGGACTTGGCTCGATTCTTTAAAACCGTCAAAGTCGTAAGGCCCGGAGCAACGCGAGACGAGTCTTCGGAGAAGTTTTTACTTTCGAGAGGCTTCAAAGGTCTCAAAGCCTCATTCTAAGATTGTACAGCTTCTAAAGTTAAATAAATATTTTTAAATTAACACAAACGTTGATGTTTTTTTTATGTTTTACGAATAGCTCGCCGCTAACCCGTTCGATGTAGATCGAGCAGATCGTTGTGGAGAAAATTCATTGAAAAATCCCGAATAAAAGAGAAGATTTTTATAAGGTCTTCTAGTTTGTTGGTGATTTTTTTTAGTCAAGAGAAAATGTAGAAAGATTAAGTTAACATTCGATAGATTTTTAAAAATGGACATTTTGCTTTTAAAGCAATTTCGTATCTACTATATAATACGCTAGGGTGAGGAATGAATTAATAAATAACAAAGAAACAGCATTTTGGTATAGTGACATCATTGGTGTATCTTTTTCATTGATTTTGCCTTCCATTTACGTATTTTACGAATGAGAACTTTTACACACATTCACACAGGGGGATGTACAAGTACACGACGAGATATACATAAATGTATTTTTTTCATCATTTAGCTATAAATAATATATGTATATAATAATATATAATAGTAAATTTTGACATAGTTTATATCTTTATATCGTTTACACTATATAATTTTCATAGAGTCAACAGCACTTGCGTTCAGTGTTTACTCTTTACACCGCGTATATACAATTCCATTTTTTTAAATTAATTAGTAAACGTTATACAATATTTACACGAATTGACACAATTAATTGGTAGGTTTTTTTTTAAGTATGTTTTAAAGCATACTACTCTATGCCGAGCCAAACAAGACACCATCTACCGACCAATCACGTTTTAGCTATTAATTTTACTTTTAAATCAAAGTTACGTTTTCCAATAATTCAGCTAACTGAATAACTCAAACTCTATTGCAATGGGACCAGCAGTACGCGATACATTAATAATAGTAATAGCAAGAATCATAATAATAAGAATAATAATAATATTAGGGCAAATTCGCAATTAAAGACTCGAAAAAAATCTGCCGGATATATAATGTCACGAAATTTTTAATTCTTTTTAAACGGTAAATCGGTTTCATCTTTCAAAAAGACGAAGCAATTGTTTATAACAATTATTAATAGTCATTTGTAATTTAAGAATAAGAAACATGTAATATGTGATAGTTTGTACAAAAGTGTTAGTGGTCGGTTTTTCAGTTTCTATTGGACATATTATCGCTGGGCTTGTACACACCGAAGTTATGAAGAAAATTGAGATGGGAAAGGGTGGTGAATTTTTTTTTTTATACAGCAAGGGTAGTAGATGGTAGTGGTAGTACTAAGATTAGAATGGGGCGGTAACAGTTACTGGCCGCAATGTCAAAGTGCTAAATAATTAATTTTCTTTTTTTTTTTTTTTGTTTTTTTTTTTGTTTTCATTTTCATACGTAAACTTGAGTCCACGTAAGCAGCGCGATTCACAATTTGCTATTAATTTTTAATATCATAAAAATCCGGAGCTCCACGACTGTTGTCGTTTTCCGCTACATATTCCCATCGCTTGTCGCAATTTCGATCGAAATTTTGCACTGCGCCGTAAAAAGTTGGTCACTCTTGGTGTGTGTGTGCTCCTTGTTTATAAATAGTTTCCGTAATACGCTATTATCAGTCTGTAAATCCGCGATGCCTCGACGTCGCGTTTATCCGCACACGTGTGTCTATTAACTTAAGCACTATGAGACTCTGCGGTTGTGTATGTATAATCTCGTTGATTTTTCTCTTATATTCTCTTATATCTATTATTCTAATGATTTATCAATATCGCTTATCGATAGCGCACAGATATATCGTTATTATGCATTAGTCGACGCTGTTTTCTCTTATTTATCTTTTTATCGGGTTGAGAGGAAAATTGAACAAGTATGCAATAGGAGAATTAATAAAAGTTTACCGTTTTCGTAACGAATCGTCTTTAAAAACGAAAAAGACGATAGTTTGCGAGGAAAATGGGTCCTTTGTCAGAACCGGCATCGTTCATCACTGATTGGTGTTTGATTTTTACACTAACGCGACGAACAGGATCTCTCGAATGCTCTTTTGTTAATCGTCCCCCATCGGACTTTGTTTTCCTTTTTCCTCCATTCAACTCGGCGATTATTCGGTCAGGCTAATTCCCTTGAGTTCCACGAACGTTAAATAGAAGTAAGAGCCTCTTATCGCTCTCGCCTGTTGCCAAAATAATGGTGCTCCAGGGGAAATGTTTTTTCCCAAGCGTTCGTTCGCGTTATCGCGTTATCGCGTTATCGCGTACACCGGGTCTACCGCGTGTTCCGGCAAAACACAGTATTCCTTTACCGGCCCAAGAATGTTTCTTGGCTCGAAATGCATTTAAACGGAGTTTCGCAAGCTCCTCCAATCCGGTTGCACTTTCATTAACCACCGATCGCGGATGTCAGAGTTTTTCTCGCGAATGCTCTGTTAAGGTCCTGCGTCGACATTTCCTTGTAGTAATTGATTCTCCTCGCGGAACCCGAGGCTCTAGCTCCTGGAGTTGGATAAGTAGGCTGTTGATAGTTGAGACTCGGATCTCTGACTAAGGGCATTCTCGTCCAGAATCTCAGCAACATTGGGCTTCGCGAGCGATCGTTTCCGGATCTCTGCTGAATCTCGTGCTGCTGCTGCTGCTGCTGCTGCTGCTGCTGTTGCTGCTGCTTGTCCAGTCGCCAGCCCGGTGGAAGCCACCAGTACGATTGTTTCTGATTTGTGTCCTGTGTGGAAGGAGTTTTCGTCACCGGGGAGCTTCTGCCGTAATTTTGCTGGTGCTGATAGCGATTGTAAGGCCTGCGCTCCTTGTAATCATTCGGATGAATGCTGTTGGCCTCTTCGGAGGGAAAGCTCACGTAATTTGGTTGGGCGTGCCTCTCGAAGCTTACATAATCATGGGGGTGTGGGGGAGGAAAAAAGTTTTGACGATTACCGGGAGGATATCGTTGCTCGTCCATGGTCCGTATAACCGGAATTTGGACATTTTCGCTCGGAAGCTCGTAAGGATTTTGAGCGGGATAGTAGTCGTAGACGCTCTCGACGTTCGGTATTGTCGAGAGAGGCTTGTGAGGAATTTTCGTCGTTACCTCGAATCTAAAAGGCTGACCCGCCCGTTTTTTACTCGATGGGTAAGAAGGTATATCGAATTTCGCTTCTTCTCGAGATACGACGGTTTGATGTGCGTCATTCGTCGATGAAGCAATCATCGTCTCGGTGCTGTCGGCCTTTTCCGTCCATGTCGGTTGCTGCTGCTCATTTCGAGTCGTTTGCAGCTCGATTGGTCGCGCGGGAAATACCACGACCCTCTGTATTTCAGAGGGTAATTTCTTCACTTGGGATATCGAACTATCATCATCGTCGTCGTCGTCGTCGTCGTCGTTGACGTTGTCATCGGGAGGTTTCTCATTAGTGGAATCCTTGGAAGGATGCTGTGCGGTGAGGCTCGGAATAATCGTACAATTTGCTGTTTTGCTCACGTTGAAGTCAACGAGCGTCGTCTCTCGTACAAAATCTCCGTTGATGCTGACCTCGCCGGATATCTCGCTACTACTTCCTGCTGCCGCGAGCTCCTCCTTATCGCTGCTAACTACTCGTTGACCGAGCGGCGCTGGTAGGCTTGTCACTGTAATTCCCGCCTCGCTATGTTTCAGTATTTCGTCCTCGGTCTCGCTCGAATCCTCGTAATTCTCCTCGTAGTAACTTTCGCTCGATTCCGTCGGTTCCTCCTCGCCAGAATTCGGAATATCCACGGCTGTTTTCGAATCTGCCGTCGAAAATGCCTCTGCCTCGGAATTCGAATTAATATCCGTGGCGTTGGTAGCAGCGGAACTCGAAGAAGCAGCGATAGCCTCGGGCACACTGACCCTGATGATCTCTTTGGTCGTGGCGTTGCTCGTTGTTACGTTTTCCATCTTAATGATAACTTGGCCGAGACTCGAGTTGTGAGCGACTATGAGATCGCTGCTATCGACGGGAATCGACGGAACTTTTGTCGGCGACAATAAAAGAACCAGAGTCGGGGCGATATTCCCTTCTTCTTTCACTCTGCTCGGCGTGTCCTCGTAAGTACCCTCGTTATTCTTGTTTATCGAGCCACCGATTAAAATCGTCAAGTTGTGACTCTTGTCATTATCGGTTGACGGTAATTCGTGATCAACGGTTAAATTGCTATTTTTTCGATCGTCGAGCAAGTCCGCCGTCGACGCCGCCGCCGCTATCGGTACCAAAATTGGAAGAGTCGGATCGCGGCTCTTATCATTTTCCACAGTACTTCCGGAAGTCTTATTCCCAAGAAAAAACGTGCTCTCGTCCTCGTTGAGTTCATAAACGGTTACTATAGCGTCGTCCTCACGTTGACCACTATTCTCGATATTTTCGAGGTTTGTGCTTTTTGAATTTTCCAAAATCATTTTTGACGAGTCTGTCGTTGATTTTGCCGCTTCTTCCGGATTTTGAAGTTGAAAATTAATCTTTTCCCGTGGTGGTTTAATCGGAGCGGACATAACGAGTGGAATATTAAGCTGAAGAGGTCCGCTTGGTACCGAAGACGAGGCCGAGGCCGAGGACGAGGAGGAGGAGGAGGACGAGGAGGGGCCGTGTGATTTATGACCGAAAATAGCTTGCAAACGCTGCACGAGAAAACCCTTGTGAGCCTGGTGATCGATATTGACATCTTTGACGCATCTGTTCATCGTATCGTCCTGGTAACCTTCCGGGCAAGCCGTAAGATTCGGAGCGACGAATATACTCTTTGGTTTAATTCTGCGAAGAAGACTCGCCGAGTCCAAACCTCCCAACGGTTGAGAATCCGGATGTCCGTCTATCAGGAGCCACGCTTGATAGGCGATCTCGCTGGGATTTCCCACCTCCTCCTCTTGGCCCTTTTTCGATTGCAGCCCCGACGCTAGAGTTCCTCCTCTTGACTCGTTGCCCTCCGTTAGTGGCCCACTTTCGATCGTCCTCACCAGGCACAAAATACCAAGAAATCCGTACAAAAGCATGTTTCGTCGTGAATTTAAGCTATGCCTCATTGGCATCCTTCTTTCCATCGAATCGCGCATATTTATACCGATTTTCTTCTTTCGGACGCTCCTCGAACAATTTTTGCCGCTCACGAGGCTCTACACTTGACGAGCTTTGCCCGAGACATCTGTCATTAATCTGAAACACAAAAATATCATCATTACCTCTATATCCTTCTTCTTTCTTACCACACTCGAGAGAATGTCACGACCCTTGAACTTTGCTACAGTTAAATATTACTTCAAAGATGATAACGATCCAACGTTACTATTATTTTCATTTTCCATTTTCGACCATGTCAATTCACTATCTTGCACAAATAATTTACCCAATAAATTCTATCAAAATTACGCGTGCGACATTCCATTCGCTGTATTTATCATTTATTATTGGCAACACTCATTTATCTCGGATATTTCGAAGGAAAATAATGATGTATGGGAAAAAAAAGCCTCCGTCATAGACTACTAGTCGAGGGTGTAGGTTGGCGGAACCCAAAAGTCTCGAGTTCCGAAAGATATTGTGAAATTTGCGAAATCCCAGATTGCGATTGTGTATATTTATAAGATTGTGTAAAGTTAGGGGCGGGGGCGCGTACACGCACCGGGTGGTCCGTTACAAGTGCTTAACACGATAACTCTGTTATCGTTTCCCTGTAGCCTCTGATCTATCTACTACGTGCATCTATATGTGGACTATAAAATAGTCGGAGAAAAGAGACACACCGAGTCTGGGCCAGTCGGCTGGCTGGCTGGCTGGCTGGCTGACTGGCTAACTGGCACTGGTCGTGCGCGGAGCTATGGCACTGATTTATTGGCCCGGCAGGATATAATACGCAGAGCCAAGTTCGAGCACGGCAACCCGCTCCGCAAGTAGAGGACACTTGGTGCGTTGCGAAAGCGGAAGTAACGTATATCAACACCCGGGAGCTTATGAGCCTGAGCAATACCACGGGCAAACGAAACTCGAGAAAGTCTCTTTCTTCATTGTGTCACGCGGTTTTTTAAAAATATATATGGCTAACTTGAACGCGGTATTAAAATATTCAAAATATTGTTACTATGAACTGGAGAATTAGGAAAAAAAAGTGTCTCTATTGCCAAAGCATGTCTTGTATGATATAATAAAAAAAAATGATAATAGATGAATTGAAACAGATGGATAAAGTGGCTAATGGTTCGAGTACACGGAGAGCAGTCTCGTTCGACTCGGGCAAAGAACTTTCTCCGTCCGCGATAAGGGTCCTAATTACTTTCGTGCGGTACGATCGTGCGTGACTAAGAGTGGAATAAACGAGCGGCGGGGATATTCGTGACGTCGTCAGTAGCGACGACTACTCAAGACTATATATATAAATATCGTAATGGTGTTGCGATATAGCAGATAGTACAGTAGTAACGTCGTATCTATGCTGCGTATAGCTGTGAGCGGCGGCACTTGAGAGCCCGCGAGTGCTCGCTCGCGATCCGGCTCACGAATGAGGAAGCTACGAACGAGCGAGCGAACGAACGAACGAGTTGGGAGGGAACCGCGAGAGCGAGACTACACCCGAAGTGAAAGAAAAGACGAGACACAGAGCCGTGCGTTTTAGTGCGTGCCAACATTTCGTTTTGCGCTGTGTGACGCGTGCTTGGGCCCCACCACTACTCCGTATACCAGTTTACCATCATCATTATATCTTCCCTACAGTTGTTTTTACAGCAATATGTCCGGTTGCTTCTGACCGCGAAGCTCTACCTCGAGATTGGTTATTATCGTCGCGTTTGCCGTCGTTAGGGACGGACAGGCCCGCACGGTCGAAGGTCTTATTCGCTCGCGCGCGCGGGCTCTTCCAACACTTATTCCGGAATACTATATTCCGACGGCGCGGTAACTACCAACGTTTATTTTTCCTGCTTAATTTACGGCTCGACGAACGTGAGGAAACATAGAGACAACGAGTGAGATTGCGAGTTATCGGAAATTCCAAAAGGCCTTTACGACGGAAAAGCTTGCATCTCGATAAAAGCTTAAGAAACTCAATGATAATCCATCAGCGAGCGAGTCGTACAGCGCATAGTTTCGTAGGTGCTTTGAGCGCGACGATGAAACACACTCGTGCGATTACAATCCCGTGGAATGCGCTTAGGAGTCGCAGCAGCCGTACGCCAGCCGCGTCGAGCACCAGTCTCGAGTTTTCGAAAGGCAGGCTTAATTCTCTCTCCCTCTCTCTTCGGCTCTATGAATACTCTGTATATGCTATGAAAAATATTGTATAGCGAGCCCAGGCTGTGCACGCGATCCAATACTACCTGCACGTTCTCCACATCCTCTATCATTTCAACAACCAACCTAGCCTGTGCGTTGCAACCGTCAACCCTTTTCCTTTGCTGTCATTTCATTTTCAAGATGATCGACATATTTTCCTTTAGCAATGAATCTTGTGATTTATTAATTTTGCCACGCCCGTATAGAAAAAACGTTGGTTCATCTGAGAATAGTAAATAACAAGTTGGAGAGTCGCAGACTCAAGATCGCGTTAAACTCCGCTAGATGGTACAAAAAAACAAGCATGCCTGAATTATTCCACCGACAGCCTCAACCTTATTTTTTTTGTTCCCATTCGACATTATTATTACACTCTCAGGCGGTATAATGACTGTATGTTTAAGTAAGGAGAGAGAGAGTCAACGTATTTTATAGCACGTAACAGAAAGGACTCGTAAAAGAGGTGGTTAGGCTAAGAGCGGACGGTAAGCCGGGAGATAATGAGAAAAGGGGCTCCTGAGGGATGACGATCGAGAAACTTGTACGACTCTCGCGAGACGGAGTTTCACGTTGGTATATCAAAGTTAAATTCTCCCGAGGAGCTTGGGTAAGCTCCTCGGCGGTCGTTTACCATACAACGGCTTCTTCCACCATGCACGTCGAGCCAACGGAGTTTCAAAGAAAGAAATAAAAAATAAAACGAAGAAGAAAGGGAGAATGGAAATGATAAAAATAAATGAAAATGCACATAAAAGTGAAAGGCAAAATAAAACGGGCGGAGAAACATCGCTGTGGTAGGTATATAGCAAATATACAAGAAGGAGGAGGGAGAGTGCTGCGCGGGCTCGCAGGGCAAGCTGGATTTTCTAAATGCGTCCGGCGCCCTTCTATATTTAGAAGCAAATCTATTTTTTTCTTCTCTCGGACGGTCGTTTAAGTGCTGTACAATTCTAAGCGCGTATACACGCCGCTCACTTTGCTAAAGAAAATCTAAAAAACGGTAAAATAGTTTTGGTGTTTAAATACGCAATAGCACAGAGCTCTCGGGCGTTTCATCTCTCGGTTATCCGAGCATTGTTTCACAGAAACACATAATAGAGGTATTGAGGAAAGCAACTTTTGGCCAACGACTTTTCATATATCTCAATTTAGCGTCACTGTGCATTGTCTTCTGGTAGGAGGAAGCTGCGTTACACGTGCGCGCCACGAGTAACAGATTGCAAGGAGACGGGACCTTCGGCCTCGGCACTCCCGAGTCCATGCTATACGACTCGCTCGTGCAACCAACTTCTCCACCATTTCTCCTTCATGGTCACTCTCGCTATCCTTCACTCTCTCTTTCTCTGCACTTGTTTTGGAAAAAAGGCAGGCTATTTTCAAGTTCTCAAGTTTTCAAGTTTTCAAGTTTGTGGAGATTGTAGGTAGGCCGGCGGATCGAGAACGGCTTTAAAGGAGCAGGGGTGTGGGCGAGGGGTGAGGTACAGGGCGAGGGAGGCGATAGAAGGCCACGGTGGTTAAATGAAACGAAGGTGAGTCGAGTGAGAGAGTGCTATAGACATATAGATAAAGCAACGAGAGGCGCTCGCTCGTGTTCTGTGGGAGATCGGAGACCTCCCGACAAAAACATTCTTGCCTGCTGAGCTGTAAACGACTGAAACTCCTGGCTTCTCGACGTCGTTCGCTCAACTCGACTCTACTCTACTACACCGGCACCGAAGCTCCTGCTTCTGCTGCATCCTATAGTGCAGAGCTGGCATTCGCTCTGAAATTCCCATTAAAAACAAAGAGATTGTTGCTACATCGCGATTACACGTTATTTAGCATTTTTCATATTTTTATTATCATTAGAATTGTCATATATCCGGTGGTTCTGACTTATCTTTTCGTGTATGCGCATTTAAATAATTAACTTGGTATTTCTAGAGGTGAATATAGCAAGAGCAGCTAATGTGTGCCTGCCTACCTGGCGCCTTTCACCGCAACGCGAGTCAACACTACTCAGCAGCAGCAGCAGCAGCAGCAGCAGCAGCAGCCCCGGCGTCTCGAGACATTATGCACGACATCCATTTCATTTTTATTCTTCCTTCGAGAGTACAACCGGCGGTATTAATAACAATTCTTTCAAACCGCAGGCTAAATCACTATTTACATCAATTCGAACGTGACTCGCTTTCAATTTTCCTATTAAATTTCGAAAACAAGCAAACAACAAAAAGATTTTTATCAGATATTACGACGATAATCTATGAGAAAATGCTATTTTCATGATATATCGAAAGATTGAGTGAAAAGACAAATGTCTCGGGACTTGACATCAGCGACTAACGCGGGAGAACATGCTGGCAACTCCCTCGGACACGCTCTGATAGAGCTCGATCGAGTCTTGCAACGCGCAATCGCGGCTTTTTCCTTTTTTTTCCCACTTCTTCGTCTTCTTCTTCTTCTTGTAATACGCGTATATATATATATGTATATATATAATAAGCATTGAATCCATTTTTCTTTTATTCAGACACAAGTATTATATGGCAACATTGCAGTGTCAGGTGCCACGAAGAGGGTGGTTTCACCTTGGGTGAGAAGAACGTGAGAATTCTTCCTTCGGACGTACAGCAACGCTTTTTAGTAACCCGCTTTTATCTTTTGGTAATAATTTATTGTTTTTCTTTCGATCAAAAAAACCTTGAAAAAATCAGTGAGTTAAATATCTCGCATTATCGATACAAGTTACGATTCTAAAATTCACATTCATATGCACGTGCTCTTATAAGGAAATATTTACCATTATAGACTAATTTGTAACAATTGAAGAGGGTCTGCTGCTCCACTTGTGTGCCAAATTTAAGCACGATAGACAAAACGGTTATTGAGTTATCGGCGTTCGAATTTTCCGAGTTATATGCATATACAATATATATATATAATGTATACACACACACATGCATACGGACATTTTTTCTAGACCACTTTTCTGCACGTTTTCGACCATTCTCAGTGTCCTGACATTAAAATCTGAAGAAGCATACGACAATAAATTAGGGCTCTTATTACTCTATTCACTAAGGTTGGCAAGCCTTAATGAGAGAACCGGAAGTACTATCGGGCAGCGGTTACTATAGAGAAGGGAAAATAATCGCAACTCTCTGTGCATTATGCCTGCAATATCGTTTCGTCGTAGCGATAGAGGAGCAACGTAGCGCGGTGACTTCCGGTTTGGTGAGTCTCAACAAACCAGAAGCCAGATTTATATATATATATACACCGAATATGCGAATACATCAGAGTATCGTGTTATCCATTGAATTGATGCTAAAGGGCAGCATCTTTGGTTGATTAATAAATTTTCAAGCCAATATATAATTGATTCGTTACTTTGTTAATTGTAAAAAGAATTTCCTCTCAAATGAGGAGGTAGATGTTACATCAATTACGAGTTTTCCACAATACGTCGTTTTGTGTTTCATTTATTCTCTCATCGTTACGTTTGGAATTTCGAGATTTATTGCCGCTGCAAAAAATTGGGCATATTGTCAATTTCAATGTTTGACACATTGAGAGGAGAAAACAAATGGTTTTGAGAAACAGCAAAGGTATATCAAGGCAAAATATAATATAATATATGTTGGCCCTTGATTATGGAGGAGATTCGAGAATAGGCTTCGAAAGTGGCTCTATGCCGGAGGTAGGATCACGATCGTCTCGAATAGATACGTGGATCGTCAGAGTCTCAGAGGCGAAAATATCTCGGGAAAATACGTATAATCTGACCGGGAGGATCTCATCGCGTATACGCACGCCACCGGAGAAGAAGAAGAAAGAGATCGTGTCTCTCGAAAATTGAGCGGCATTATGTATATCGTCTACAGTCAGAGACGACTTTGAGACGAATAACTTTGTCGTCGTCGTAGGTTGACCCGGGAGTCGTTGAGGCTTTTTGCTCGAGCTCTCTTTTCAACATCAGACGGGATTATGGTTAACGAAAAGGACAACGAAACTCGGACAAGTTATAAAAATAACGCAAGACCTGGACATAAATAAAATATATATATTTTTTTTCATTCAATGGTTTAACTCGAGGTTTATTCCTATTTTTCATAATTCATAGAAATATAGAGAATTCGTATTTAAAAAAAGATGGTCGGTATCGAATATTACAAAAGTAGAGAAAAAATTCACTCGAAAATGAAAATCAATGTTTCTATTGATCGTTTCCGTTGTGTCTCTATATTATATACACTAATTTAATAATGGATTTCCGCGCAGTTTCGCTGCGGCATGGAAAGACAGCCACGTGCGTTGCCGTGCGTTGCCGTGCGTTGTCAATTGCAGCAAAGTCTTGGCAAAAGCACGGCAATATTTAAAACTCTGTTTAGTTTTGTACGTCAAGAGTTCGGGCATACATCGATGACATACGTAAATATTATTCGAGTGTGCGAAACGATCGAGTTTATGTAGCATAGACGGCTGTTGAGCGGGAGAAGATGAACGGTGCTTCGCTTCTTCGACGGCGCTTACCGCTCTCTCCGCCCAACTGTCTGCGCGTTAAATTTTGGCAACCAGCCAAAATATCAATCCGGCATTCTCTTCTACGTCGCGGCGCGTTAGCTACCGCTTCTCCCCTCTTTTACCGATTATTCCACTCTTTCTGCTGTTTCAGCGTTTCTTCCAACTCCGTGTGAGATAACTCATCATAAATTTAACGTTCATCCGGTGTTTTTCCGAATGACCTTTCGATATCTTGCCCAATATTTCATCCTCATTATTTGCCCTTGTTTCGTTTGTTCGAGCCAGTAGAAAATAGCACGGAAATACCAGCAACGCATTGCTTCCTTATTTTTTCTTCTCCTTGCGCAGCATTAAAATCATGTTCCAAAGGGACCTATCGAAATTGAGCAATTAACTTTGCCGCGGAGGAGAACAAATACAAAAAGAACGTGGACTTTGAAATCACTGTTGATGATATTACAACAAGAGTGCGTATTTCGAGTAGTCATTCGAATCTATCGTCCTTAATAGGTTAGCCATAAGCCACTAGCTGGTAGTAGTAGTAGTAGTAGTAGTAGTAGTACTAGTAGTGGTAGTAGCACGCGTATGCAACTATTTGCTCATCGCTCGAGCCGCGACTAACTGGTTTAACTCGAATTGACCCGATTGTTAACCCTTCGAGACAAGTCGAACAGCTGGGGAAGCTTATATCGCCTTATATCGTATACCATACTTGGCTCGTGAGATGCCTCTATCTTCTCTTCTCGGCTTCTGCCGCTACTATTTTAATTATCAATAATCCATCCTACTAGAGTTTAACTCGAGAATTCGGTTAATCAAAGTGTTTTTTTGTTATTAAATACGCACAGCTATATGTTACTGCATATAATCGCATTCGTATATCCCGATTTTTGACAAACTCTTAAATTCTTTTTTTGACATACTATAAATGATGTCTTGTATTAAATATAACGATCCAACAGTGCGGTGAAAAAAATGAGCGTCGTTTAAAAATTCATCGTCGGTAAAGACGTTCCTTCGAATATACAATCAGGTTCGCGATTAATCGATTCGCCGAAATCGTTAATAACCTGACAAATTTCTTGGAAGAGGGAATTAAAAGAGCGATCGTTAATCGATCCTCGCTATTAGTAGCTAATAGTCTTTCCTTTTCGGACGTCGAGAGGACGCCGATCTTTCGTCTCGTCTTCTGCACGCAAAGAACCTCTGTGGATATATGGTCACGTGTTACGAGTCGCTCACTCAGCAGCACCAGCAGCACCAGCAGCAGCACGAGGTCCCTCGGTAGTAGTCGCGACGTCCCGCACTGCTTGTGAAACAGTGTCAGTGACCGACAGCCTAAGGCCACCACCACCACCGTCATCATCATCATCATCATCATCGTCGTCAATACCCGGAGACTATGAGCTGCCGCAGACTGCCTTGTGCACGAAAACTCGACGTGCGCTGTCTTCGGAACTGTACACATTTCGATATATAGAAAGATGGGCTATTTTGCAAAACGAGCTCTCGACACATATTTTGTAATTCTTCGTGATGAGAATACAATGACCAACGGAAGATCCTTTGAAGGCTTAAAAATCACAAATTTTTCAACCACCACCGCACATATATTTAACATTTTAAAAAATCTCGGCTTCTTTTTTTTTGCAAAATCTCTAATGGTCTTGATAAGGTTAAATGGCCAAATAAATAAGGTCAAATATGAGATATACAATCATTTTGAAATAGAAATTTTCAACAATCCATACGACAGCATTGATTCTTTTGCCCGCCCGTTCAAGGTTTGGCACTGACCCACAACGAACGCTGCACGCTCTGTCCCACTTGTTGGTGCGTGCTGGAAAAGACGATTAAATGTATCTTCTGCTCGCTCCGTAGCGATGGCGATAGAGGCAATCAATTCTGGTAAATTGATATGCCGAATTGAAATGTTTCATTACGTATTCAATCTTTCGATTGGACGTGCTATGCTTTTTTTAACCAATGGTATTCAGAAATTATCGTCACTTTTATATCTGCGATGATTTATCATGCAATTTCATACTCGGATGAGTATGTTCCTTTTTTTTCTTTTTTTTTTTTTTTCAATTATCAATTATTTTTCGGAAGTATATGATATCGGACGATGATGAAAAAATGATTTAATTTTTCGTCTGTGCGAGTTTCGTGGCCGAGTGAAAAATGAGAACACGTCAGTCTGTTGGACGCCGTCTCATTTTATTGGCTCATTGATAACTCCGTCACGACTATTGGTACTAAAAAAATAGCTCTACCTAAAATTAAATTTTCGAAAAAAACAAAAAACATTTTTAATTTAAAATTGCGAAAAAGAAAGAATATACTGTGTGAAAAGGGACAGAGTGTAACGACCATAGTCAGATGGCACAATGGTAACCGACTTGGAAAGAGGGTACACGTCCTAACGGATTAGCCGCGTACCCAGCTAACCCGGCAGTAGTTTGAGCCGACGGGGCTGCTGTTGGTTGTGCCGCTTTCGTGACTCACTGTACTGCGGTGCAACCAGGGAGCAGCTCCGTAGGTGGAGAAACAAGTGCGATTGTGTCGCGCGTTAATAGCCTTGGCGTGACAGATTGACATAATTCCTCGACATTCGTCCTTATATAGCGCGTTCTTACTCGATCGAGATTACCGTACTCTTGAACTTTCTTCGTTACGCCAATAGCTGCTTTTTATTTCGCATTAATCGTCTTTTTGTTTTTCTTTTCATCTTTGTACTTTTATTGAAATTTTTTAATTATCGAGCATTCGTACATCGGAGGGTGCGCTGGCCTTATACCACTTAGTGAAAAGGGTGGGGTGAGCATTAGCCCGTGCGCAGTCGGGATCAACGACTTGCTCGCTCGCTCGCTCGCTGCCTGCTCTCTACCTTCTTTCTGCAATTCACTTACGTACATTACCAAATTATTCCACGTCTGATTTTTTTCCCATTTTTTCCATTGTTAAATTTACCAAAACTTTAATCTTCCTCTTCTGTTAGGTTTCGCTATAAATGAAATGGGCTGCTGGTAAACTGGTAGAAATCGGTCGGTAATAATGAATATGGAATAAGCGGTAAGATGTAGTAGTGACACAAGGAATCTGGGTAAATAATTGCACGTGACTCTGTCGGAACGACAGGCCTTTGCATACGCTATGAATCGCTTCGTCGCTCGTGCGACGATGTCTCGTCGCGTATAGTTACGTCCACCCGCGGCAAGCTTCGAGGTACTCGATCGGGCGACCGGAAATCCTGGTAAGAGCGCGTTATGTAACGCTGCTCCCGCGACTTCCGCGCCGGCAGGTGCTTTACGTGTTACACATACAACACACGTATACATATATACAGATACCTCTTTTATTTGAAAATCTTTGCCAACAAGTCATTGACTATCTCGACAGCCCACACACAACGTGTATTGTATACACTTGCTTTAACTCTCTCGCATCTATCGTGTCTCGCTTTTCTTTTATTTATTTATTTTTTTCTTCTTTTTTTTTCCATTTCAGGTTGAGAAGTCGCGAGTTGCACAATGCTCGACAGTGCTCGAAGAGGCAGTCAGTGAAACGGACCTTGAACCTGAAAGCCCTCCAAGGTTGTTACCCAGCGGAAACGAGTAGTCAAGAGAGAGTATTTTTACGCAACGAACAAACATTTGAGACAAGATTCACAAGAAAAAGTTAATGATAATCGATTTTTATGAGAAAATAGTGAAAAGAAGGAAAATTTATTGAAATCATAGTAGCATATTTTTTAAGAATCGGCTTCATCGCATTGAGATAATGACAGCGACTTTTAGTTCTTAATTCGGCGACATATTATTTTTTCTTAATCTCGATCATTGTACTAGAAAAGATACTGTAGATATTAAGAATTAAAAAAAGAAAAAGAAATAATGCGAACAAAGGGATATCTAACTGTGAAATGTGCAAGTTTGAGTCAGTGACATTAGCCTCGCGCAACCACGAAGAGAGATTATGATTTTCCGCTATTTCCGAGCTCGCGTGGTCTTTCTGCTTTTGCAGAGAGTACCGGTGAGTTGGGCCATTGTCCGTTGGTTAAAACCGCGTCCAATTAACGGAATATACCGTAATACTCGCCAACACTGTGACATATTACACAGTCCGAACAACTGCAAGCTCTCCCGTGCAATTTATCTTGCGGATAAGAGATAAAGAATCGTTCGGGACTTTATATTCTTCTTTCCGCACAAGCTGGCAAAGTGAAAATTCGTTTGAAATTCTACGATCGTCCGTCGTCGTCTGCCACGGCTTTTCAAGCTCGTTTTATTTCGTCCACCGGTGTGCTTCTGCACGTCCATCCTCTCTGTAAAATTCGCCTCGAGGGTGCATCACCCTCACCATCTTTTTCTCTCCAAAGCTCTGCTCTATATACTATATGTATAAGGCATTCTTCCTCAGCTCACTTTGATCTTTTTTTTCTTTTTTTTTTCTTTCTCCATCCAAGATTCATCATGCTTAACCCGTACGACAGACAATTTTCATTAAATCTCCTATCAACAAAGATGCTTCCGGTAATGGAATACATATATTCTTTTTTTGCCAATTGCGTTAAATATGTATCGAGAGAAAAAGTTTGGTAGTTATAACCGAGAACGTGTTTAAAAATGTTGCCAAGGAAAATTGCAAGACTCAACCGAGTTGTTAAAAAAATATATAAATTACAAACATATAATATAAAATATAAAAAATATTATTTTTTGACAATTCAAATTCCTTGTAATACAACAAAGTTCGAATCATGCGGAGTATCATCAATTTTTCACGTGGCATTTATCTTGGACTTGATATTATATCCCAAGATATAAATAGTTGGAAAAATCAAGCACATCAAGTAGCGTTCGAAAGATTATGATTATGACATTTGAGAAAAGATGATAAAAAAAAGTCGCTGGATTGACGGCGAATGCCTCGTACATCGGGTCCTCGTGTGCGATTCGGCGAGTTTTGCAATTGGTGCATCAAGGGGGAAGAGAAATTGAATCGGTCACCATCGGTAGGCTCTCTCCATCTAGTTCCGCGTACGAAAAGCAACGTCAACGAGTCGCGGCGGCAGTTATGCTCCACCGTTCAAAGGATTCAACTGCCGATTCAATTATCAACCCTTCCCCTCTTTATTACCACATGGACCGAGCGCTGTATTTTAGTGAGAAATATCAGGCGGTATATTGTTACCCTCTTGTTGTTTCGTGTAGTTTTGCTTTCTAGTGTGCTGTATTCGTTTGTTTCTCGAATCGCGTCAACAGGCTTAAGACGACCGGCAGCCACGAAAAAGAAGAGAGATAAAGAAAAATAAAGAACGAAAAGTGTCACGGTCGACCCACTTGGATGTCGATCGAGCAGCACGTATAACTTTCGTCGAGCTGAATCGAGGATATCGAGTGTCACTACTCCGTAGCTCTTTCTCTTTCCTTCCACATTAATTTTCCCATCTCTTTCAGTTTCGCTCGTTATTATTTGTTATTAACGAGTTTGCCTGCACATCAATGACTATCTTGCAGATTTACTCTCGTCAATCTGAATAACAAAATTGGATGTTGATGCAAAATTAATAATAGAAAATTCGTTTGGTTCGGGCTTGAATTTGTGTGAGATATCGATTTGAAACAAAGGAATGAGAAATCCGTCGTCGACGACGGAGTATCGAATTATGATACATATCGAACTAAAGATAAAAGGCGAAATAAATGATAAATAAAATTGAAAAGTGAATAGGACATTGTCATCGCGATAATTGCCGTACTGCGCGTTGCACCTGTGCACATATGTGGAATTGGCGCGCGACGTTATGTGGACATTATGAGTTTCGATCTCGTCGTGATTCCAAGACTCTGGGCGACACACGTATATTACAAAGTCCGTGCACATTGGGCATACCAGAGAGCCTATCGCGCGCAATGGGGCTGGCTGTTTTTGCTAGAACGAGCGTGCTATAGCTCTGAGCCAATCGGCATCGAAACCAGTGAGGGAGCAGTAGTAGTCATCATTGTCACCCATGAAATCCACTTTGATCTCGATCCACGCTCGGTTATATACCTACCACCCAACGACATCCGACGTCGACTCGTTAACGTATACTCTCAACCATAAAAACTAAAGTGCCAGCGGATTATTGATGTATTTTTATCGCTCGTAACTGACCATAACGCTACGTATACACATATATACGTATATATATATATATGTGTGTGGGCACTGAAACGTTAATGAGGAAATCGAGGAGGATTACAGGGAAATTGATCTAGGAGATATTTCGTTGAAAGCAGTGTGGAGTGGAGGAAGGATGGCAATCGGATGACCGCTCAATTTCGATCAAGTCCAGCAATCGGAAAATACTCTGCCATTGGGTCCGTTAATAGTTTATCGACGACATTGCCAAATGGCCAATCGCCGCCGAGTTTTGATTGGATTCGTATAGACGAGAGAGATTGACAAGATCGCAATTATTCTCTTGTGGTCTCGGAGTTGACGAACCTTCCGAGAAAGCCCAAAGTCCAGCCGGAAGACAATAGAATCCTATGCACACATGAATTCGATGAGTCATCAAACTCGAACGGCCGACGATAGTCAATCACCGATGGCTTCGTACCAACATGAATCCACTTTTCTACTATATTATTATTATTCTCATATAGTTAACTCGAGAGTATCGTTTTTATCGTACGCAGAAAAAATTTGTTAAAACTCATTTATCGAAAAGAGAATGAGTGTTGTATTGGAAGAAGAAAAGAAGGCAGTAAAAATGAGACTGCAGTTTCCTGAATAAGCCAAGTGATAGGCGGTTGGGTCGTCGACTGAAAACAAACGAATTCTCGGTCAGTTGGCTCGGTTTGATCTAACGGTACTTTATAACCCTGAGGGACAAGGCGAGCTCTCATCGTGTCTTTTCTTTTTCATTCTATTTCTATCTCTCGTCACTCGCGTTTATGGCGCTTCAGCCCACGAAAGGGTATCGAAACGCGCAGAAATTGCCGCAATTACTGACCGGACCTACTATACAACACTGTGTTGTAGATATGTATGTGGTGAGCAGCCAGCAGTTACATTTCGAGTGCCATGAGCCTGGCGCGTTGCTGCTCTACCGGTCATCGAGTCAAGCGGTCTTGGCTCCCGTGAACACGCCGAGCGTCAACTACCACCACCATTATCTTACAATATACTATATATAATAAACCGAAACTCCGAGTGGTTCTCAACCATTTAACATATAACGTATCGCAAAAATATCTCGTTCTTAAAAATCGAACGTGCTAATCGAACGATTTCTCATGTACGAGGCTCTTCGGTATATGTCGTGCGACTTTGAAAAGACGAAAGTTGCGATCGACGAGAGGCAAGGACGAGACTCGAAATATTATAAGATTTCCTATTCGGATAATGTTACAACAGTTATCGCGTTCACGTGGAATTATGTCAAGCGACAATGAGTCATTTTTTACAATCAAATGCAAGCAATTCGAAATGATTTTTTTTTAACGAGATGATAAACGGAATGGATTGCAACATCGTTTGGAAAATTCGGTGCGCGTGCGTGCGTGCGTGCGTGCGTGTTGCAAAAAATGGTCAATCAAGAATGTAGATAATTAAAAACCATTAATCAACTAATTTATTTATTTGACACTGCCGTGCGATACAAATTATATCGATGGTGTGCAAGTAGCTCAACGCACCAAGATGCAACAAACAACCATGGTAAAACTACATAGATCATTCTACATCACCACTAAAAATAATCGTTATTGGAAACTGAATTGTTTGCACCGGCAAATGCAAACATCCGAATAGGCTTTTCTATCTAATTCAAGAGTGAGTTTTTTTCCATTTCTTGTACTTGGTTCCGATAAATTTTTACAAATTATTTATTTCAACTACTATCTCACAAATCGTTTTTATCAAATTCATTTTATTTGATACCATGTCGTATTTAATATGGTAAATTTTGAAGTTGAAGCGAATTTGAAATAAAAAATAACAAATAATGAATAAAGTGTTTGAAATGTGATTCGAGTGTGAATAACGTTAACAAATGGCAAAGCAAAAAAAAAAAGATTAAGTAGGAGGACTCACCGTTGAATTTTTTGTTTTCAAATCACAATGACAACGAGAGACAAGAAGATAAACGCAATGCAAAGAAGATGTAGCGGTGCAACAAAATATTCCCGGCTCCGTTTGATATCCAGTTAGAGTAATGTAGTAATATCATCCATAGAGTGATACATATCAACACACATGTACATATAGAACATCACAAGAAACTCTCCACGCGACACTTGTCAACTCGTCCGTTTGTTTATATCGCTCAACACCGCGCGGCGTTTCTTCCTCGCACATGAAACGTCTCTTCTCTCTTCATCCACCGCCGTTGCCCCGTCCCCGCCAACGACGTGTCACTCGGTTTTTTAACGTCTATATATATGTATATACGTGTATCTATATATATTAAGCCGTCGATTATCACGTTGCAAAATCGTTTCCCGCATTCGCCCCGAGTACTCTGCTTGTATTTACAAATAATTTACAATTGCGCGTCGTTCGTAATCGGGCCCTCCGTCCAAGATTCTTCTTCTTCTTCTTCTTCTTCTTTTTATTATTCCATCGCTATTTCCCAACAATTTCTCGTGTTACGTGAGAAATTTCTTGCAAATTACCGAACAAACCGTGAATATCGGCAAATTACACATACACACGCACACTCACACACACACACACACACACACAAACACACACAGAGACACACACATATATTTTCACAATCCGTCGATCAATCGTTCCGAACCGCCTCTTCCTCCCTCATTATCGTCACTTGACTCGACGTTCGCTACTCTGTTGTTATTACAATAATACACTCGCGACAGGAGTCCTCGTCATCTCGTCCGTGCGATGTTCGGCTGCTATCCCCCGGCACTCTGTGTGTGCGTTTGATATATAAATATATATATATATCTCTACCACTAGAGATATTTCACTCGAGTCCGCGAGTTCTCATTGTTATTATTGTCTCGGCTTCCTCTGTTTTCCGCTTCCGGTTCGCAAAAATGAAAACACGTTCGATGAGTCTGTCGAATGATTTTTTTTTTTTTCAAGTCCTCATACACGTACGGATATCATCTGTCCGGTGGTTCGAGTCTTCCGTATTTGATCTCTACTATATCGTTGCCCAGCCTTTGTTACACTTGCACGTTATTTCGTTTTTGATTATATTCTTCTTATTATTATTACCCATTTATTATTTTTATTTATTTTCTATCACTGGCTGCTCTCGAGGTTCTGTGAACTTTGCGAGCCGCTTGTGTGCACGCGCGGCTATTCGTTCCCGCACGATACTCTCCCACTGCTCGCTTACACACACACATATAGATATATATATATATATATAAATATGTATGCACAAAGCAAGAACTTTTGGTACGCAGGACGTTGTCAATGTCCTGTGTCGGCGCGGCGCGAAACCGGGAGACGCAACGCTTTTTTTCGAATAATTTAAAAGCGTAACGATATCGATCAGTTTTTTCGAATATAGTTCATGACGATTACCAGCCGATTGTTCTTTTTCTTTTTTCGAAATGTCACACACACATACACACCAACACTCTTAAACACTCGAAGGAAATTGTCTCTATTGTTATTTGACAATATAATTTCAGTCGGAAATGAAAAGGATGAAACGAAGAAATATGTGTGTCGATAATTTAATTTGAGGATATAAGAAATGTGTTGGTCCGTTGATCGGACGTCGGCGCACGATTCGCTTTCCGTTCGATGCAGGCAGGCGTCGAGTGGCTACTGACTCTCGTCTCGTATTCCGGCGAGTCGTGGTGCTGCTGCTGTGCTCTGGCTGTGCGCTCGCTCGCTCGCTCGTTTCTCGTTGCTCGAAGCATATAGACACAGAGGTCTCTTGGTCGGCCGCTGCTGCCGCCACTGCGATGGCCTGTGCTCCGGGGCTTCCCCCACTTAGTTGACGTCCCTCAGCGCGCCGTGACGCCCTCGCCAAACACGCTCGCTGCTCTGTGACTCTCTCTCTCTCTCTCTTGCTCCTCACGCCGCTTACCTTCCTACTCGTATGCCGCCGGCGTTCGCTATATACCCTCTCTCCTGCCTGCACCCTTCACCCTGGAGCTAGCGCAACTACATCGAGGATTCGTGCTATAACCCCAGGCAGCCAAGGAGGGCTATTACCACACCAAAGTCGAGTGCCATGCAGCGCGCCCACGCCCACCTCCACCTCCACCTCCACCCTCGTACTCTTACACTTTTCGTCAAGTTCGCAACCCCTTCGCGGCGAAGGATGCGGCGGCTATACTCGGCTCGACCCAGTGCCTGCCAGTAACGGTAAACAACAACAACCACTCTCGATTACAGTCGATTAGGCTTTATGAGACGTAAATGTTGGTGACAATTACGATCTGCCGTTAGTGGTCTATTAACTCGATGCTTCAAATTGCATGTGCTTCACTCCAAGCATATGCGGTAATGGACCTTTTACGCACTCTTCACGCCCGTTTAATTGTACAAATATTTTTATCCAATACTCGTTTTATCGCACTTGTTTGGCGAAACGGTATTGTTTTTTTGGTGAATGACAGTTGTCACTATGAAGTGACGAAAAAATAAACAAAAAGCAATATTCCTTTCGAGATTGACGATTGATCTAAGAAATTTGAAGGAAAAAGTGTCAAGATTAATGTACAGATTGAAAAATGACGTACACGAGTACAGTGGGTAAGCCACACTTGCACCTGATGTGCACGATAGATCATACTTATAAAGTAAGGGCGAAATTGTTGCACCCCTATCTTTACCCTCGGCAGAGAGGAAATAAATCATGCGAAGAAAAGCTGCCCGAAGGTATATAACATATTGCAATACTACATATAGAGTGTAGAAAATGTAATTGTGGGGATCTCAACCCTATCGTACGCCCGCCGCGCGTTCTCGTTCTACCAGTATGCGGTCTTCTCCTACTATATGTGTAGTATAGGGGAGATAACTACGGGGCTTGACGCGCGGATTCGAGAGAGGGTTGAAATCCCAGCGGGTTCCCCCGACGATGTTCAGGCTGCACGACCCTTATCTCTCGCAAACCTCCAAACTCTCAAACATTCTGCAGCAGCGAGCATCTATAATACTCTATAGGATAAGTGTGTGGATGTTTGTGACAATGTTCGGTCGTTGACAAATTCGTCCTTATAGAATATAAGAGCCGCGCTCGGTTTAGTCACGTTTTTTCCTTAAACTTTTAGATATATCGCATAATTAGCGAAATTTAACTACCACTCGTTGGTTCAAAGGTTGGTTGTATGCTGGAAAAATTCATTGAACTTGACTTTTTTTCTAAAAGATCTCAATATTGCGTTTATTTTTTAACAAAAGTTATAATTCTTTGTCTCGCTGAAATCGAAAGATAAGTAAAAATGTCGGTCAACTGACAAGTGACAAAAGCCTTTATAGTATATTGCCGCTGCTGGGAATAATTCCATGTGCGGATTTACGCTGACGAGCTTTTAGCAGAGTAATATTGCAGCTTTTGGTGAGAGTCGCTATTATCTGTAGAGAGCAGCAGCAGCAGCAGCAGCAGCAGCAGCCGCGGTGACTGACGGTGGCGGTCTAGAACTCTAGAATATCCCTTATCGCAGGTCGCGCATGACCCGACAGACTAATTGTGTTATCGGACTCAACAACTAGAGAGGCAAGCGAATGTGAATTCGAAACGCCGCCGGCGGGCTACTACTCTCGATTGGCCGAGCAAAGCTTTCGCAGGCCCTTCGCTCAACTAGCATCATGTACCCCTAATACCACCGCTCGAAACGAGGATGCACCGGTGCGTGACACTTAACCCGTCGACGTACGCGTGTTACACTTCACCCTGTTCTCTCATAAATATATTCGCGGCAGCCTCATTCAAACAACCGTGGCACACTCCAGCTTTACTTATACACATTACTTTAATTATACGCATATACACTCTGGGATCTATATGAGTATAGTCGGCAATACAGCTGCGTCTATACGCGTAAGGCTTATTTCACCTCAATTTCTATATCAGAACCATTGACGGAATATACGTTGCTAGATGCTAGAGATTTCATCATTTTTACAAATTTTGCTGTTTGCGCATTTCCAACAAACTCGATGAAATACTTTGACGTTCTGTGTAGAAAAAACGCCAAGATATATATACATATACTTTTGTGTAATACAAGTCTGTATTACACAAGGACAAGTATTGAGGACAAGTATTACACACTTGTGTAATACTTGTCCTCAATAAAGGGCTTTGTTCGTTCAACGGCTATTCAAATAACACTGATGATAAATTGCATATGTTTAACCGAAATAGGTCACTCTATTTTAGCAAACACAGGCACGGAAAATTTCAAAGCAAGTATGTCCACGAGTAAGGGCTTTGCTTGAAATCTATCCAAATTCACGACGATAACGTGTTAGCTTTGCGTTGCCACTGATTTTTTCAAGGATATTTAAAAAGCCTCTATGAAAAAATCTTCTTCTCGGAAGTTTGCGAATTTCCACAAGATACTGGTTGTGCCAACCGCGTATATGTATTTTATAATGAAATTGAGGGTAGCAGTTGATATTCCGTCACAGCTTATGGATAGTTGATCCATTTATTGGATTAGATATAACTTGATCTCGTCCACGGATAAGTTAAATATAATATAATCATCTCCGTTGGAAGAACCAACGGTGCAGAGGCTGCTCCATTTGTTATTCTATTAAATTTGTGTGTACATGTGGGTCTGCATGCACAGGGAATATGCAGACTACGTTGTACTACGCGGAGGATAATGCGCTATTCATATGCAGAGCAAAAGGATTGGCCTCTGCATGGCTACTCGTCTCGTACGGACGCTAATTTATGCGAGCGCGGTTCATCTCGTCGTCTACCTACCGCGTACAACCTTCTTTATTTTCTAATTCAACGTTTTATATTCCACTACTCTATACATCTGCAATGTGTTTGTAGACAAGATTTCGCCACCGCCACCGGCTATTACTTAGGATATTATTTAGGCTTCGAGCTGAGTTATTTAGGTGGACCTTTTACGCGGTGTAAATTCTCCACCACCAAAAATTCAAATTCCATTAGACATGTACGAAAATCTTATAAAATCCTAACAACAATGATGTTTTCACTACTATTAAGTAATACTAATAAAATTGGTTAAAACGCGATATAAAACTTTTTTTCGTTCAGATAAATTCGTTGAGAAGATCGACGTAGAAAAGAATTGGACAGCAACGCGGTGCAAGAGTGATGCTTACGACAAAGTATAGCTCTTCGCTGCGATATATATATATACTATTTGCCTGGTAATAATCTGTTGGCTGTATATAGTATAGCAGTTGTGCATTACTTTGGCTAAAAGGTTTGCGCCATCGCGCAGAGGGTGAAAAGGGCGAGAGAGCGCGCGCGCGTGAAACAGAGAAACATCCAAGCTCATCGCTGAAGCTATATAAATTGAGAGTGCGTTGCGGCAACCGACAACAGTAGCCTCTCGAATCCCAGATACATGGTGATGGTACATTCGGTGCACTCACGGTGCAGGCTGGTGACTCTCGACATCTTTATTTCAACCAACTTATACTCCGCTCCGGGTTATGAAAGTTTAATTGCCGGTTAGCGATGAAGAAGAAGAAGAAGAAGAAAGAGAGATACAAGCACTCGAGATGTACCACATAATTCGTTAGAAAGAAATAAAAATGACTTTTTCGAACATGGGCCAGCTACTGATGTCAGTATATTTGGCAGACAAATTGGCTTTTCCGGTCATTGAATTTCTATTTTTCTCGTCAACTATACTTTGACAAGTAGCAGTATTATTCATCTACACGGATCAACGGATAGTTGCATCGAGTAGTGTCGCCGCCGGCACATTTTATACATAGAAAAATCCTTCCAACTATTCTACAGAAGTAATATTTTATAATTATTGGAAAATTGACTATCAAAGCTGAGCAAGCAATGTGTTTTGGAGTGCCGAAGCGCGAGCTGCAGATTTTCAAGTATCCCAGTGGACTACATAAAAAACGAAAGATGAGAAAGCCGAGGAGGTGGAGAATAAAGACATAAAACGATGAAAAAGAAGCACGTGTAAAACGGAAGAGAGCAAGCAGTAGGGTATGCGTGGATTAGTGAGCAGTGCAGGCGCGAAGAAGCTCTTGGCATTCATAAAGAGTTCCATTCAAAGCAGCTCGCACGTCTCTGTTGGTCGAGGCGGAAGGCGGACGGCGGACGGCGGACGGCGGACGACGGGCGGCGGACGGCGGGCGTCGACGTCGAGCGCTCGAACGGATAGCAAGGGGCGCGAGAACACAGCTGTTGACTCCAGCCCACCAGCAGTAGAGTGATTGCCTCTTGTGGATATGTCTTGGCACTTTGCAATTGATAGCCACAGACATACGGACTTGAGCTTAAGCCTTTCGACTCGAAGCAATCGGCGGATTGACACACTACGACTATCAGCACGCTATTTCCTTAAAATCTCTTTATTCAATCACATTTATTACATTACTTTAAAATGCTTATAGTTTATCAATGAGATGAAAGATCGTCGTTGTTTTGTGTACTGTTAGTTAATAACATGGCCAAAAGGCTCGATCCGCCTGTTTTTTTTAAATCATGGTAAGAAAAAGCTTTGTAACCGCGGTGTTTTATGAGGTAAAATATGCGATTTGAGAACGATATTGAAGGTTAAAATTCGATATCTTAAAGGGAAAAAAAAAAGAGTGTCCTGACATTAAAATATCGATAAAAAAATAAAAATTTCATGAAAACAAAGCTTTCATTATGAGGAAGCAAAATGAAAGCAAAGCAATTCACGAGAGCAATTACGATTAAGGACCAGTAGAGTGGATAATACTCGAGTTATGGTATGCATACTAGACATAGAGCAATACATCAGACAAAACCGCAAGCACAAGAGTTATGTTATTATTAGTTTGCTTGCATATAGTTATCGCTTCACTCCAGCGACGTTGCATCTCGTTGATTAATTAATTACCTCACCTCCTATCGCTATCCGCTCTCTCTCTCTCTCTCTCTCTCGAGTGCGCGTATACTCTCTTGTCGAGAACAATTAATTCCGTAATTCTCGTCGCGGCGACGTGTACTTTGCTATTCTGCCTCTCTCGCTTTTCCCTCGCCGCTAAATTTCGTAATTAGTTGCATATTCCTTGCTTATTCCACTCTCAACTATTTTCATTTGCCAAAAAATTAATTGTGCTCTGAAAAAATAACATACCAGACGTGTTTTACACATTCCCCCCGAATTCCGTAATTATTAGTCCTTACCCTAAACCCTAAACGTTATAGCAGCAGCAGCAACGCGGCTGCTACGAACGTTCCACATTTCTCTAAAAATGCTATCTTGCGTCATGCGGTGGTGAGAGGTACTGACAAAAAAAGCGAGAAGATGACCAAGAGCATGAGTCATTTATTTTTTCTTATTTCTCTTTTTTCATCGTGTTCGGAGATTTCTATGTAGGGTACGAGCGGCTCTTTGGCATATGGCTCGTCGTAAAGGGTCGCTGAGAGAGCCGGAACTGCGACTCTCGTACACTTTCGTATACATAGCTATAAACTCGTCATCGACGTCGGCGTCAGAGCCGCTCATAAAGATCTGCGATTTTACTGCACCAAAGACGCTCCACTCACTCGACTCATCCTCAAATTTATTTTATAATATACTGCATAATCATGTGGAAGAGCATCTACCATTTTAAAATAGAAATTCCTTTTTCTTTTCTTTTCCTATCTTATCTTCTTTTTTCGTTTTTTTTTTGTTTTCTTTTCCCCTGCCGTACTTATTTTTTTAACGTATGTGTGCATTTGCGCTAGAATGTCCCTTCATAGCGAATTATTATTATTTACTATATTTCCGGTAGATGCTTGGAAAAATAATAGTAAATCTTGAAATAATATTCGTTACAAAAGTGGCCAAAGCGTGATAATTGTAACCGATATACCAATCTTTGAGATTCCGATAACATTTATTCGACATAGTTTTGTGTTATCAAATGAATTTTTAAACCGGAAGAGCTATAAAGCATGTTGGTTAACACTCGTTAGTAGTTGTAGCATAAGCGCATCGTTGTAATGGCTATAGCGCGCGGGAATTTCTCGCGATGGCGAAATATTAATTAAAGCATCGACAACGAGAAGCTCTGTCCGCCGTTGGTGCCTCCTAGTTCCTTTACTACCGCAGCCTCTGCGTTGTCGCGATAAGAAAAAAAACGATTCCTCGCGATGCATCTCGTTGCAGCGAATGCATCAGCGAATCTCTGCAATAATGCTCGCATTATACCGGAGGTGAGGCTGTTGCAACTGGGTTAACGGTTGCCTTAGCCATCGCCGTCGCCGTCGCCGTCGCCGCATTGCGCGAAACTATTGGAATCGATCCTGCATTACATTGCTGCTTTATTTCAATCTCTTCTCTTCCGCAGCAAATGCACAACCCGCGAGGGATTTTTTTTCTTCTTTCTTTACATCATTCAATCAGCAACTTTCTAAAGAAAAAATAAAATGTTAAATATTCACTTCCGCCATAAAAAAGAGCTGTGGTTAGCAAATTCTCATCCACACAATAGCCTCCTATACATTATTTACACAATGCCAACTTTATTCTTTTTTTATTTACTTTTTTTCCCGTAAAAATGCTCCATCAGGGACTTTGTCAACAAACATTTGCTACTTACCATAGTGCTGTTCGTCGTCGTGTCATAAATCGAAGGTTATAGCTTGCCAAAGTTTTTCTTTGTTTATTTTTCTTTGAAAATCGACCGATTAAGCCACGCACGAATTTACCTTTGCACTTTTCCCGATGCAAGTGCATCGTCACGTCCGTACCTTCATTGAAATGGAAGAGACGAATGTAAATATTATCGTGAGAAAAAAAAACGGAGGGGTTACGAAGTCACGCTGTAAATAAATCCGAAGGGTACGTCGCAACCTGTTCAAAGGAAGAGCCAGCCTGCCAAACCTCTGCACTTGAGAGTTTTTTAACTTCCGAATCGATCAGTAGAACACGTCGACGTTACGCACCAAAGAAAGAGAGAAATAACAAACGCACACACAAACAACACGGTTTACGTCACAAATTAAACTCTCCACTTGTTAAGAACAAGACATATTTATCGAAAAATCTATTGATTATTACATGTGAAAAAAGAAAGAAAAAAAAAACATTCTTGATTTCAATAACATTTAAAGTGAGTACAAATATAATATAACCGAGTAAAACTTTATAACAAAGATGAATTTGAAGAAAAAGGGTTTGGTAACAATAGAAATACGAAGGTGTTGTAATCTTGAACTCTGAGGATGTTCTTATCGAGTGTTGTCGTATTTCTGCGGTCCGAGTGTGCAGCAGCTCAGCCTATCGCGTGTACATATAGTTTGTAGGAGAAGGAGCTCCTACAAATTTCAGCTCGGGGATTTCTTCATTTTCCAAACTCTCTAATTCACCGTGGGGTGTTGAAATACTTTCGTTATTTGTGCAACGTAGATTCCGACACGTTTTATGCCTTTGTATTTTACAAGCCATCACGTGTTATTTAGAGAAGAACAAAAATTCTATTCAATTCCAAAGCTTTCGTCTTTACAGCTCTTTATTTTTATGTGCACGCGTTGGAGGTTGAAGGCAAGAATGTATGGGCGCGCGTTTTTCTTTTTCTTCCAAGAAACAAGAGGGGCTAGAAGCCCTTGTAACGCGCAAGGATATACTCGCGCTTCGGGATCTCTCGGGTTTTCCAGAATTTTCAAAAGATCAAACACAGAAACGCCCTTTTTGTTGGCGCAGCAAAAATTCCAGGTCGATCGGCGCCTGCCGTTAATAATCTTGCGAGGAATTCGACGAGTCTCTTGGTCCTTCGCTTGCTTTCGGCGGCACATGCTTGACCCACGTCAAATATCCACGGGATTTCCGCGCAAAGTAACTCAAGACTAGAAGAAAAATTCGAAAAATAAACGTGTTACGTTCTTGCTGCAGCAACACTACTGTCTAATAAAGACAAGCTTTTTCTTCTTCAATAGCAACGATAAATGTAATTTAAAAAATGCACTACAAATCGGCCTATTCGATCATGCTCGCTAACGAGAGAGAAGCCCGCTGCTATCGTTCTATGTAGTTAGTATTTGGCCATTTGGTATGAAGGTAGCAATGCGAGGAAACCGCCCCACTGAAGGCGCCACTTAGGGCAACGCCGCCTCCTCTCGGTGATTCAGTGCGCCAGTTAGTACTTACGTGGTGACCATCCACGAAATAAAAACCAGCGCGAGAATGTCATTTCAGCCACTGGCAAAATACTTTACTCTCTACAAAAACAGTCAAGTATTATTTCATATCGAGTATACACAATTTTATTTTCTTTTTTTCTTCTTCTTCGTACAATAATACAATTGGTCATGCTCGTGCTGCAGCTTCCCGTTTATTATTGTTTCTTTCTCTCTCTCTTATTTCCATTGGACTATGTAGAATGATGCAGCTCGACTGCACTTGACGTACGAAGAAATAGAAAACAGCATACATAGCGGCTAATGGACTATTATGTCACGTCGACAGAGCACTGCAGTGATAATTCGAGTGAGCGAGAAGAGGAGTGGAATTGTAGCGGAGATACGTAAGTCAAGTGAATTTTCTCTGTTGCATTGGATACAACAACGAAGCGAAGGTCGACCAGCATCACAGAGAGTGTATACCACCACCAGCACTCGAGCAGTAGCGGCAGCAGCTGGAGAAAGGCTCCATCAACCGCAGGAGCGGAGAGGTGAGCTGGGGAGGCGATGCATACGACAATTCCGTAACGTAACGAGAAGAAGAAGAAGACGACGACGACGACGACGCCACGACAACAAGAGAATCTTGGCGCCGTGACAAATATATACTCTCTCCCTCCCGGCTTCCTTGTACCTCGCTCCATCAAGATCGCGTTGAAATATGCTGAAATTGTGTCGAGTTAAACCGATATTAGTTGAGCAACTGGGATAACCCCGTGAAAGCGGTCACGTACTAGCACACCGTATTATTATTAATAAACGGTAAGTCAATATTGAAGAAAAAGTCTTCATCTTGGCCATTTGTTGATATCAACTAAGCAATCTTTACTTAAACACCTTTTTCTCGGCCATTTTTTATAAATTAACATGAAAATAATCATGAAATTAACACAAAAGAAGCAAAATATCGGAGAAATAAGTGATAAAATAATAAATTCGAAATGAGCCATTTGAAATCGACTGCCCTGTATTGTAATTTCGATGCAAACGTGATCGAGTTCTCGATGGTCCGACACTCTTGAAAATGTAATTCATCGAATGTCGCAGTAGCCTGGGGCTTGTACCACGGTGAAATCGATCGATCACAGAGAGCGCGCGAGTACGCGATACCCTCGAGGGAAAAATCTCGATCATACGCGAGAACGCACTTTCCGTCTCGCAATAAGCGCAATGTCAACTCCTATTTACATATAGCGCACTGTCACTTTCGTTTCAAGGGAAAAAGAGCTCGTAATCGAAGCTTATCTGGTATGCAGACATGCAGCTAGACATTTCATTAAATTATTATATTTATTATAAATCACCTAATAATTAATACTAATTCGATATAAATGTAGGGGAAGCTCTGCTCTGTCGAAAAACTCTGAAAATCCTTATGGATTTCTGCTGTCAGGAATGTGGCAAAAAAAAAAAAAAAAAAAAACGTCCGCTTGAGATACAGATCGACTCTGGAGCGAACGCCAAGAAATGAAAAAGAAAAAAAGGAAAAAATTCTTGACTCGAGGTACCTGCTCGTGCGGTAAAATCCGCACGTGTGCCATCGCGAAGAAGGAATCCCCTTTCTCTCTCTCTCGCTCAGTTATAACAGAAATGGGGAGAACGACGAGGGTCGACACAGACCCCGATATATGCTCAAACGATCTTGCCGGCAGTTAAACACAAAAAATGCCATGACGATCCATAATTGTCACGATTTTCTCCACAAAGGTTACTATTTTCTTTCGTTCCCTAGTGTTGTTCGGCTCTCTCCAGGTGCCTTCCAACCAAAATATCATACCTGCAAAGAAACAACGCGCTGCTGTCGAGTTCTCTCGTTTGCTATTGCCGCTCCAGCATATGTTTCGTTCTTTCTTTTGTTTCTTTTTCATTCTTTTTTTTTCTGCTGAATAGCGAAATTGCTTGGACCTATAGAGTTGAGCGGTTGTTGATATAATTGTAGCTTTCGTGAAATGAAAGATGACGAGGAAAAGGATAAAAATGGAGAGGAGGAGGAGGAGGAGGAGGAGGAGCGGCAACTTGGAAGACTCGAGGAGATTGCCATACTCAGCAGTATTTGTAATAGAAACGAGAAAAAATTCCAAAGAAATCCTAACCTGTCTCACATTGTTCATGCGGTTATGAATTTTGCACAATTCGTAAGGAATATGTCAAAGTCAAAGTATTACAAATCCGAGGCTGAATTGAATTTTATCAGTAAAAGAGTTATTTGGTTCGATGGTAGAAACTTTAGAAGCAACAATTATAATAAAGATAAGTAAAAGGCATTTTTATATTAAAAGAAATGTAATTGGAAATTAGGGTTAAGTGTCAAGAGCCAGAATCTGTTGCGTTAATAACTGGAGAATCGAATTGAGGACTGTGATAATTGTAAGGTTGATTATCGAGTGAATATGTGGGTCACCTGCGTTGTAATTCAACACCTCAAAGACGCACTGTCGCGGCGGGATCCATTTCCTTGTCCGCGGCTTTTCGAGATCCAATGTAGTAGCAGCGGCAGCAGCTCTAAAACGATCAAGTTAAATCCGTGTTGGGAAGCGAACGTTGCCGAGTCTCGTGTTACACAACAATTAAAAACTGTGTCACCAGCCGCTCGTCGGTAGTTAAATATCAAAGTATCGCTCATCGGGAGCACGAGTATCCAAGAATATTTTATGTTGCGCTAAAAGATGCGTGACTACGGTTTATTAAGTAAACGAAACCGATGATAACAAATATAAACATCCCACCACAAAAATCCAACACCGATACAAGCTATAGAAAATTAGGTTTTATTTTTCTTTGTGTCAACTTTTTACCTCCACGTCGATACATATGTATTGCCAATTATATTTCCAGTTTACATGAAAATTTCAACACCTACTTGAGGTCATAAAAGGAATCAATTCAATGATAATAAATAAACAATGTAAAAGAGTTTTCAAGATAAATTCATTTTTTAAAGGAAAAAAAGTGTATAATGGCGGATTATAGTTGTAGAATAAAATTGATATTTGTTCGACAGTCGAGTGTGCTTATAAACGAGCTCTTTCATCATGTGCATCATGCGATAAATCGCGAAATGCGGGCAAAAGATCCGTCGGCGGCAGTACCGAACCTCCCCGAAGAAAGGAATCCGATATTCATCGCTTATCCAATGTGCATGATTATCAGTATCGTGATGGCTATCCTTTGGTTAAGGTGCACCAATTTTCACCGAATAGTCGATACGGTAAGCCTGAGAAGGGACGATTCTTTCGAATCCAATAAATCAATCGATACAACAATTTCCGTCATCAAGTTGATTAATTTAAAGAGTCTCGTAGGCTGCGCCATCGGTATGTTTCTCATGCTACTCTCGGCAATTCTATCGATGCGCCACGCCGAGATATATATCAATCTCGAAGAGGTCTCGGACGACGAGTTACTTACTCATCCCATATTTATTCACAATTTTATAATATGCGTTATATCTATTCTCGCCATGATCTTTTATCTCATTCACTTCTGGATCCTCTACGAATGTTGGCTTACCGTGAGTCCTTGACAATATTTTTCATTACTCGATATTTCATATCCGAGTATCAATTCATTTCACTTTTAAAAACTTATCATGCTCATTAGCTCGATGTGGTGAACAAAACAATTGCCTCATCTATCTATACACTGCACTTTCTATATCGATAATCTTTGTTTCAACAAATTTTTTATTGACTACATCGACTCATTATTATTACTTTTTGATAAGCGAAAGAATAAGAGGGCCTCCAAATCCCAGGATAATACTCAACCTTCGACTTCTAGAAAAAGCGAATATGCGCCTGATTTGGATTCCAAGTTGGAAACTCTGAAGAATCAACTCTCGAACATGGACCAAGTGGTAAACAATGTTTTCTTAACATTTTTTTCTTGCTAGTTTCGTTTTCTAAATCATTATTATTAAATGAAACAATTTACCAGTTAATTCGTTTATCAGAATCGTTTTGTCTAGTTGAGCTGTTTGCCCGGCTCACAGCGGTAAGCTTTATTAACGGGATGTGACATACAAAGACTAAATTATTTTATACTTTAGCGCTGACGACTTGGGCGCAGAAAGCGAATTTGCATATTAAGAAAATTAGAGATGCGTGTGTGTCACATCGGCTTAAAAGCTGTCGAATCGGTATAAACGAGCTCCTCTATATCCTCTATATCGACAAAACAACTCGAATGTACGCTACCCTCCCTGTCAGCCACCTACGATAGTTACACATAACTACGACGGTAACGTCCACTCCGTTGGTATACCGCCTTTTATACTGTTGGATAAACAAGTTCCCTGTAATACCAACTATACTTTTTATTCTCCATTATACATAAATTTATAATATATTTAGGAAATTTTAATAATTATCTCTGGCATTTTGTTATTGTTGTTTCAGAGCTGGGAAAACGAGCCCCTTGTGCTTTATTGCTGTTGCGTCGACTACTGCATGTACATGAAAGACCGTGAGACCCGGATAATGGATCACGAGTTTCAAGTCGTACATGTCAAGTGATTTTGACACTTTGCTATTTTTATGTTACTCATAATGCAACAATTTAATGTTCTTCTTTTTTTCATAATAAACATAAAAGATAAAAAACAAAAACATGACAATGATTATGAAGGATTATTCGCATTGGATTTTTTAGGAATGTCTGAGAACATCGTGGCGCACACGTTCGATATTTATTTACAAGTGTGACGCGGCGATTGTGGCCTTACGCGAGAAAAATGCAGCGTAGGAGCGTTTCTGCATTCTCCGTTCTTAAAGACGTAACATAGCATCTTATTCGACCGGTTAGACATCGGCTCGGATGCGGCGATCATCGTAGTCAGAGATTTAATACATAATAAGTGACGTCATTAATTATTCGAGCGCGATGATGGCAACGTTACGATATTGCTGTCGTGTTATAATAGGTAGAGTCTTAAGGGGCCAAAGGATCACAATATTTATAACAATATCATTTTCATAACCGACTTTAATACAATTGAGCATTTTCATGTTATCCTCCGAATTGTACCTACGTTGTAACATTACATTCTCTCTGGGAGATGACAACAACCGAGAAAAAGTAGGTTGTCTCAAATGTTGCTGTATTATCTTGCCGTTTGGTGTGTACCGCATGGTATGGACTACATATGCGGTAATCGCTAAATTAATCCTCACTAATCGTCAAAACAATCCCAAATAATATAATACACCAACTCCCCCATAGACACAACGAGCAGCGGACGAACGTTGTAGCTATACACGCGCAGCTCCTTCCACCTGCCCCCCTCAATCGCGCCGCTCGCTTTCGTGCGTTCATTCAGTGAGCATCCAGCAGCAGCAACAGCAACACCACATACTTGTCGTAGCCGCCAGTAAACATAAAAACGACGCGCACTTGTCTTAGCACAACAATAACCGTCTGTCTTGGGAGCCTTCGCGTGTCAAACGAGTAAGTCAACCACTCAACACCTGTTGCTTGCTCTAGCTGTCAGATTTTCACACTCATTCTCAATCCGTCCTCGATGCATTTTTAACCGAAAACAACAACGCTCGCTGACAAAGCGTCGTTTACGCCGGTCTTTTTCCGCTTCTACCTACGTCTCTTTTTATATTTTATCTTCTTCTTTTCTTATCACATATCATTTTTCTTCTCGGACATATTCACTAAGCGATAATAATATTTTTTTCGTTGCTGTATATTAATTAGCTATCTTTTTCGTTAAACGCGTCGATGAAATCATAACTCGATGATAATGAACAATCACCACCCGTACGCTAGTTGATTCATCGCTTGGTATGTGGTGCGTGATTTCATCGCCGAACTTGACGTATTTGTTTAAAAAATATAGTATTATTATTGTCTTGTTTACTTGGTATGTTATACTGTTTTTTGGATCAATTGACGATTTTTTTTTTTTGGTATTTTTTCTTCATTTCAATTCCTCCATATTGTAAGAGTTGTAATTTCATACACAATCAGTTTTCCATAGTTTAAGTTTCGCAACAATTATTCGAAAATTTAATAACAAATACATTTGAATTTTAGTTATAATTTATAAGAAAAAATAAAAATAAATAAAGCAAGTTATAAAGTTTTATTTTTCACACAATTATTGTGGTGGTAATTTTTTCGTAGAGTATTTCGTCATTGAGTTAAAAATAGAAAATATAATTATCAAGATATAATAATAGGTAGAGGAGAGCGGTTGTAGTGGTAGTTGTAAATGGGCTTGGGATATCGGTAAAGTTGACTCAAGAGTTCCTATTTCTCTCAAGAGTCTCAAGCCCTCTACTCCTATAATATAGCTATATTTTAGTGATAAACTAAAATAAAATAACAAGTATCAAGTCAACTCGAGCGATTATAATATTCTATCGGGTTAGCACCGCGCCCTTGGCTGGTGAATATCGCTCTATTTGCTCACATATCAATTCGATTAATCCTGCTGCTGGTGTAGACGAACGAAATGCGTTTCGGTTCGTTCGTAGGAGCCCCATTAGATTCTCAGCGCTCTATTTTCGATCCACGGCAAAACAAAAGTGACTACACACGTGTGCGTAAACGCTCCAGAAGCTCTATACTATACGCAAAGCCGTATAGTATAGAGGAGAGAAAGAGTAGGCACGAAAACAGGGCGTCGCGCGTCGGCTCGCGTCGCCCACAGGGAACATCAGCGAGGATAAACCATAAACGATACGAGCATCCGGCGTCTCCTCGTTTTTCGCTTTCTCTCTCTTTCATCTCGGCCAGCCATTTCGAAGGGGCTTTGTACGTTTGGCTAAAATTACTTACGCTCGCCAATATTGGGTCAAGCCAAGTTTCCAACACGATCGTATTGTATTATTGTCAGGTTGAAGCGTCACCGTACTCATTGCATTTCCATTTTAATCCTACTCCTAATCGACAATTCGTATTTCAATTTATTTCAAATATTTTTTTGTTTTTTAATTTCTATTATATATTTATTTGTTTTTTAACTTGGCGTCGAGTCGCTACCTCGACTCTTGATACGTATGTCTCACCGGTAACTATTATCATCAAGAGGGCTGAGATATGTGAGAGCCGATAAGAAGGTTGATTAGTCACCGTCCTGCGAATAAAGATGGAATAATATTTCGGTGTTTCGCCCAACTGTGAGGTAATAGTCGCGTCGACACGCGATACACTGCGAAATTGAGGGAAATAAAAAGACCTTAAGATTCTGGTCGCAGCACGCCGTCGGCCTATCCATCTTTGGCATTCCATGGCCGGTCGCGATAAATCGTCGACGTCGTCGGCGGCCACGGCGCTCCACTGACCCAGCTGTACAACTTGCCTCGATCACGCACCACAATTTCTTTCTTACCGCTATATGACAATTCTTGTCATTTTTTCACAACTTCTAGTTTTTATTTTTCCAAGTGTCAGCCCTAATCTTTATTTTCCATCTGATTTCAGAAAATCAAAACAATCAGCAAAATGGCGAGTATTACAAGGCTATCGATCGTCAAGTTTTTGGAACTCGTAAGTAACGCAGAAATTAATAATATCTGTCATACATGCTATGTTTATTATCGCACAGCAGCTCGTCGGCGATTCTGGATTGTTTTATCTGAGACACGAGCTGTGTCTTTTTTTTTTTTTTTTTTTTTTTTCTTCTTTTTTTGTTTTCTTTTTCAAGATAAAAATATATAAAATGATTATCAAGCAATTGTCAAAGATGGTGCAAGCTCGAGAAGCGAAAAGTAAGGCAATGAATATTTTATTGGAGTCTAGCGAGTTGGAAAGTACGGAAAGACGCTACGGTAGACAAGTGCGGCAGTTTTCCCGTTTCATTAGTCCGATATATTTAAAATGCCGATATCTGTATGCACGTAGATTTTTCAAAAATCCTTAGTAAATTTGATTAATCACGGGTAATAGAGACGGTTTAATGTACTCGCGAATGCAACGCACCTGGAATAATAGTACTAGAATCGGGTACTTTATGACGATAAAATATTGTGGCCCATCGAGTGAGCACTCAACGGCAAGCTTCCTCGATTATTCGTTGCTATAAGATTTTCTGTAAAAACCTGCAGTTAGCTCGTTCCGAGATTGATTTTTATTTCCATCGGGTGGACTCATCGGGAGCATGGAAGGTCACCGAGAATGCGTCGGTTAACTCGCCGAGTTAAGGCCACGACAAGCAGGGATGACTACTTTGTACTATGTGTTGACGATTGCGTAATCGACCACTCCTCCTACAGCTCTAAATTGTGTCTTATTGAAACTTGGCAAGGAGGAAACGACGAATTACATGGCAGAGATAGTTATTTTTATCATCGTAATCATCCCAATAACTAAATGAAATTACGATTATTTATTAATATCGCTGCTAAATAATAGAAAAAGAAAATCCATTTTTCTTGAAAGCGGAAAAATTACCATTATCAAATATGCGGGGTAACATCGAAATTGAAAATAGTAAAATATTTTTGAAGAATTCGAAAGAGAATTTGGCCGAGTAAATAATAAAAAGTGAAATTTCGTCTCCAGCTCGCGCCCCTTAATATTTCAACTGATAATCAACTAATACCGCCGCCCTAAAGCGCACAACGTGCTGCTGGATTCGGCACATCGACACACGACAGTGTGTGTGTGTGTGTGTGTGTGTGTGTCAAGTTTGGCAGACCTAATAGAATTTCAGTTGGCTAAATAGAACAACTTGTACGTACTTTCCACTAAATTGCCAGTCTATAGTTGAGTCAATAGACTATAACGGTATATGCATATGCGGTTTAGAGCTTTTGCGAATATAGCGATAGTAAGTAAGCAGCGAGACAGAGGCTAACGGGGCTAACTGTTAGTCGGCTGCAACGGGTCGATCTACGATCCTCTTAAATATTAATTGCATACACGTAACCACCGCAACACGTTGGACATGTAAAAATTATTGATTAATTTTCAATTGTCATTTTTCTTAAGGTACTCGTGTGCATTATAATTGGCCTGCACTGGAATAGTAACCGAAGTGCACCACTCCACACCGAGTTTATAAGTATCGGAACGATGGGTGGCTACCTTATAATTCTAGTTGGACTTTTTGCTGGTGGAGTTATGGGAACACCGGTTAATCGTCGTGTGGTAAGGATCCATGCTTTTTATCGTATTATTATTAACTTGTGTGATAAATTTTGCGAATCCATAACGCGCGCGATCACTGGCGCCGCGGAGATTGCGAGATTGCGTAAAATTGACGAATTTTCTAACTCAACGAAAATGTGCAATAAAAATAGCCGAGCGGGAAAACTCTGAATTTTAGCCGGTTTATCGGATTTATTGTTTTATTATCTTTTTCTTTGCAGGACCTTTTCTTCAGCCTCGTCGGTTGCATACTTTTCGTTGCCAGCGGTGCACTGATAATCGATTGGTTCCAAAACGTGTCCTCGTACGGTGGTTCATTACGCGACACCGGTCTCGCCAAGGGATCTATGTGCGTTATCGAAGGAGCACTCTTCCTCGTTGACGCGTTTCTCACCTTCCGGGGCGAAGCCTAATTTCTATCGATGAACGTAATATACTCGCGGGAGTGTGTTATCGCTTGTGGGCCAAGTCGACATTGAGTCGAGCAGCAGCATCCACCACCACCATCACCACCAACCACCAACATCACAACACATTCCGTAACGAGAAAAATCAAGTACAAAGTCGAGACGAGATGTTCGAGTTACACCGCAGCAGCCTCTTGTTAATTATCTTACGTTACTAAACTACAAATCTATATTTATACATATATTCATAAAATTATAAATTTATACGATATATAGATATTATGATTTCATGTTAATTAACTAGCACTTTGTCATCGTTCATCGGAACAGTTGCACAATTATAATACAACATTTATTAATTTTTATTCGATTATTGTCCATCGTACCTATATTTAAGCCACATTACAAAATGTAACTACGCGCCGTCCTACATAACTAAACTGCTACTTATTGCAATAATTTCTGTTGTTGTTATTCATTCCCATATTTAGCTCATAGAGGATACTTTGTTTTCGTGAAAAAAAAAAAAAAAAAAAAAAAAAAAAAAAAAAAATTTCCTCAATTTTGACATGGCAAATTACTCAATGGCTCAACTGGCCTAAAACATTGAAACAAGTGGTTTAAAAAGAATGTCCGGATGGATAGATGGATGTATGCATGCATGTGTGTGTAAAAAATTCGATATCTTAAAGAAAAAAATGTTATGTTGTATTTTCCGACCGATTGTCGGATCTGTGAAATCTGGAATCAGAAATGGAAAAAAGACATTTTTTTTTTTAAATCATCGTAAAAACGCATGTAACCAGTATTTTATGTACTTTTATTTTTAGTGATGCATGAATACAAAATATGGAATTTAATTAAGTTACGAAGTTAATGAGAATTAGTTTAAATCGTCGACATTTTTTTGACAAAATTTCCGAATACAAGTCTCGATTCCTGGTATCTGAGAATCGCAGTTTTCTCAGTGGCTGAGATTTCACTTGAAGCTCCCTTAGACTTAGCAGCGTTGAGCAATTGATCCAAAGATGAAACTTCCGAGACGTTAAATTCGTCAACTTTCAACGGATCGAACGGCGTGCAGACCAATAGACTGTCTGGATGTAGAGAAAATGGAGCTTTTAGAAGATGATTCATTGTAACGCTAACAGACACATCGACTCGAGGATACAAGTAGTAGAGAACAATATGCTTTGGCAAATGAGGCCGTAATGCCCACAGACTTGTTTGCTACAACAATTCAAAAGAGAACACGAATAAATATATTACAACATAAAATCAGAGAATAGATGAATATTCATTGCATAAAAATGTATTTGAAATTACTTTCATTATAAAAGAATTTTTTTTCTAAATTATTCCTGATTATTACAGAAATATGAAAATTTCAAGCTTTGCATAATAATTAATAGTAGTTATTAGCTTTAAGGTGAAACACGGAACACTTGTCTCTCACACCATCTTAAATAGTATTTTCAATACATTTTCAGAGAATGCGATCAATAGAATTTTTCGTACGGATTGTTCCTCGTTTTTCCAGAATTCCTCGAATTTCGTCCATTTTTCAAAACTCGTTGAGCACTCGGCAAACAATTCGGTCACTTTTTCTCGACAAGGTACGCTTGGAAGTAACTTTAGAAATTGGTTCACGTTTTCAGGTGTACGTAAAACGTCTTGTTCGTTTAAACATACGTTTACGAAATATTCTTCGGCCAATATGAACGAACGTCTGAAAAGTTCAACACTCAATATAACTCGAGAAAAGCCCGAAGTATTGAATTAAAATTTGGCGCGGCAATAGACCGAATAACACGCAATCACTGTGGTAAATTCAATTAAAATCGACAGAGGCACTCAAATTTCGTGAGATTAAATCGTTAAGTTAAGTTAATTAAGTTATAAATAAATTTGGAACGTTTTGAGTTAATCTGGCAGTTACTTAAAGCTATAGAATAATTTACAGCATTTCACAAAACTTGCTCTATGTTTAAACATTATCGTGCAACTGTGGAACATTTATCAACTCATTTCCTCATAGAAGTAGCTTTGTAAAATCTGAATAATAATAATAGGAAACAATGTGCAATGTTCTACTTAATAAGTTTTCTTTTCCTTCAAAAGCTCGAATACAAAAATTGAAATAACAATTAGGGTGAATTCAATTTAAAGAGAAAAAAAAGTATTTACCTCATCAGGTTATGTGAAAACAGATCCAGTGGCCTTCTTTTCGAACGTTTACCATCATCATCATCATCATCATCATAGACTAAACCCGGTTTTGGTAGCGAGTAGTAATTTAAAATGTGTTTTCTCTGGTTCCCGTCAAAGCGTCTCACATCAGGATCGCAAATCCAGCAGTGAATGCCTCGCCGACCGGAAAAAACCCACAAAATATGCTTCCAGGCGAAATCCGCTAAGTGTTGAACGTTTGTTAAAAAAATTATGGAAAATAACGGCGTAATTATGTTGTTAATGTAGCAGATTAAAGAAAATTGTTTTCCAACGATATTTTACCTACAAAACTGGTGTGCAAAATTTTTACGGCCACCGCAGCGAATTTCCAACATTTCTGGCATATCTTATTACCCGTGCAGCACGATCTTACAGCATTATAATCGCTCAGATCTATGTCAAATATCAATTCTCTTTCTACAGGGTAAAAACGTAGTTTGTTATCCTTATCCTTTTTAGGCCTGCAATACAATTTGCAATTTATCACAATCGTGTAATTCCAATACTTTTTAACTCACTTAATTTATTTATTTATTCTTATGAGCAATCTGATATCATTTTTTTATATTTTTTTATTTCAAGATCCAAAAATATTGGTGAGGGATCGTATAAAGATTTTTCTAAAGAGAAAAAATTTTTTTTTCTCATAAACATTAATTAGCCACTTATACACATATTAATATCCAATACGATGGTTTAATATCTTATCTTTTTAATATAAAATTATAACTTGGAAAAAGGGAATGTCTCTTTGAATTTAAGTTTTTTTTTCCCTGTTTAATAATAATATCAAGTGATTTGTCGAATCAATAGAGATAGTTTTAAAAGTCATTATGATTTATAATAGTTTTAATAGTCGTAGTAATTTTGCAAAAATATTGTTTACCTCCCGTTATAAATTGCTCCTATATCAATCTTTGCTGGACAAAAGGATCGCATGTGATGCTTCATGTCTTTGAAAGAATCAAAAGATTGGTATCGCCTAAAACGCTTTGGCAGCATGACATATGAAAATTCCCTGCGCCGGAGACTGCCAACTGAAACATATTTTACTTCAGATAGGCAAAATAAAAGGCTCGCACAATGAATGTTGAATATCTTTAAAAATCTTTATAGAAAATACAATAATAATAATAATACTGTTTTGGATGCAATATTTAGAATTTATTGGGATAGCCATTACAGTTTTGTGATTAATTATACTTTCACTGAGATCATTTTTAAATTGATTTTATTGTATGGAATTTCAAAGTTTAATAAAAATAAAATCGTTTGAAGCCGATATTTATGCAGTTTATTGCATACAAAGTAAACGAGATAATAGCTAAAAAAAAAAAAAAAAAAAAAAAAAAGAAAAGAAAAAAAAAACATTTATTAAGACCTAAGGTTTTTGGACAATTTTATATAAATGTGTAATTCAAGGAATAAAAAATTGTTCTTTACTATTTCCATAGCTGAGCCAAGTACACATATCCTCAAAAGGAAACAACTGATCGTAGTATAGTTGCAACTTCTTTATGATTTCTATGTGATCATCGGTTAATAGAGTATGATACCAGTCATTTGTCCGAAGTTTCTTTCTCGCTTGTTCCCGATGCCATTGCTCTTCATGACCTGAAATAAAATAAGATTATGATTTTCAATTTTCGCAAAGATTTTACATTTTTTGAGCAACGAATTCCAATAAAGAATATTAAGGATTAGCATACTATACATACTCTCTTCATCTTGTTCCATTGCTGTTGAAGCACTCATTGGGTCCACGTTAAATTCGAAATTCGACGAGTACAAAACACTTGAAATACCAAATGTTTCTATGGAAATCGTCGTACTCGTTATATTGTACGATCTATTAACGGCTCAAACGACTCTTTCTTCCTTTGTGCCTTTGTTCCTGCGACGACACAACACACACGAGAGTCACGTGGTTTGTGTTTACGATCTTACGATGGTCCAACCGGCGTTTTGCAGACGAAGGAAATTCATGCTATACTATAGTCTGCCGCTGGCGGAAAATCTCTGTTCCACCAACAACAACAAAAAACTTTGATTTGCCATACGAGGATCTTCAAAACACGTTCTTTATTAAGAATTTCTGAAAATTGTCATTTTCAAACTAACGACACAGGTTTTATACACTATTTTTGTTATAGTGGAAAAAGATTAAGAAATTAAAAACTACGCATTTGATCACGAATGTTTATAAGGATATAAGGATTTTATTTTGGTCTCTTGGGAAATTTCAACTGGGATTACGGAGCCGTTTATGAGACATCCGAGTTTTTTTTTTTTTCTTTTAAGCCGTTGGTTGGCTCGTCCCCGAGGGGACCTGTGTCTCTTGAGATATCGAAGTTGGGGATATGAAATTTGCCGCCGTATGTAAAAGTGGCAGAGGTGGGGGAAAAGTCGGCGGCGGGCGGCGGGCGGCGGGCGGCGCAGTATCTCGAATCTCGTAGGAAAAGCAGCCAAGTTCAGAGAGAATCCAACGGCGGCGGTGGCGGCGGCGGCGGTGGCAGCGGCAACGGCGGCGGAGGAGGAAGAGTAGTATAATAATCACATCGAAAGTCGGTGCGGGTGTTGCGTGTGTGCGGACTCCGCGGCTACACACGGGTTAGCGCAGTGAGCGAGAGACTTTTATTTACCAATTAAAGTGCCGATGTTCGGTGCAGAGCGTTAAATGTGCGTGGAAAATGTCGAATCCCGGCGGTAGCAGGAGGAACGGGGCGACAAAGATCCGTCTGACGAGTGAGTTTTAACGTTAAAGAGAGAGAAAATAGTGACCAAGTATGTTGGATCTCGGTGTACACCGAGGCGAGCGTGAAAGTTCGTCACCGTCGCCAAGCGAAACACTTGCTCTTTTCGGCCCCCTCCTTCTATTTCCGGAATGCATTTTATTCAATTTCCTCGTTTAATTATTCTCTCGACGTTTCGATGGCATCGTCCATGTCCCCCGTTTAGTAATCATGAAATATCTCCGAAATCCTCCTCTACTGCGAGGAAATGTCCTCGACGTCGGAGCGTCGAGACGTCTCGGTTGGCTAGACTGGAGGCTGGCTGACTCGCTCGCTCGCTCGTTCGTTCGCTCTGTCGCCTCTGTCCTTTGGTTAAACCAAGTCCCCTGTCAGACCGACAACTCCCCGACCCCACCGACTGTTAAACACTCCGGGAGGCCGCCGACATCGGTTAATTCCACTCTTGCCACTCCAATCAACACTGGCTCCTTAAAATCAGCCCTATACAATAAACTATCAAGATCATTTGTATACACTGGAAAATCATATCACCGCTCTATCGCCTCTCTGTTATTCTCTCCTATTTTAACTATCTCTCGCTTCTTATTATACCCTTAGTACCCTTGTACTTTCCTTACTCCCAATTCTGCTATAGCGCTCTATTTTTTAATCAATCAAAATTTTTATGCATTTCAACTGCATTTTTCTTGCTGTTATTTTTTTTTTTTTCATCATATATATTTTTATTATATTACTTTCTCATCACATACGGAGTATGGATAAAGAGAAAGTATTGCAATCCAAAAAAAATTCGACTTCCAGATTTTGATGGAAGTAGATGTTTTGAGTGTCCTAGATTCCATAAAACACATTACCTCATTTCTGTCCGTCCGTCTGTCTGTCTGTCTGTCTGGCGTCTGTATGTGCCGTCCGGAAACACAATAACTTTTGAAAACATCTATGGACTGAAATGAAATTTTTTGTGTGTCTTCTGCATTCAAATCCTGGTTTTGGTATTGAAATCCAATCCAAAATCTCCACTGCTTCTGATACTTTACCTTAAATACAAAATAAAAAAAAATAAAAATTTTATTTATTTTTGTACCGCAAGTTAATATAAAAGATATTATGCTTCAATGTGATACATACAAATAGTATTACCAGCAAATAAAAAATGAACAACAAGAGATTTAGTATATAGAAGATTTTGTTTTTTCAATCACCCACATAAGACATCTTAAACTGTTGTAAAAAATGTATTGCTTGAAATATGTTACTTTCTTGTGTTATTGTGTTACACATTCACTAAAAAAAAGAACTGCAATGATCTTGAGCAGTTTTCAATGATAACATACTATGAATATTTACACCATATGTTAGATTAAAATTTAAAAAAAGAATGTAAAAATACAAGAGAAACACATTTGAGGTTATCATCACTCTTGATGTTAGACTATAAACACTCATGCACTCATCACATCATAGTTTTTTTATTTATTTTATCACTCGTATAGCATTTTATACCAATTCCAAATGCTGCTCATACACACCATAATATGCGAAACGTTGGAAATATCAAATAAAATGTAATTCCGACTGTCAAACTATCGCAATGCCGACGATAATAACATCAAAGGGAAAGAGAGATGTGAAGGCGCGCGCCGGCGCGCGATGTCACGCTCGCTTTCTCGCGCGCGCGAATTTCGAATTTACAAACGCGTTCTTGACAAATTATAGCTAAAAATGGAGATTACAATTAATGTGCGAAATTCACACATTATTAATCACTATAACCCAGTAAATTCACGATAAAAATTTTACACCAGTAACAAATTTTTACTTTTTCATCACATGCAAAGTATGTCAAATAATATTTAAAAAATAGGTCTAATTTTTTTTTTTTTCAAAAATAGACCTAAATTAAAAAAAAGACCTAATTTTTTTTTAAATAAGCCTAAATAAGCTAATTTTTTCAAAAATAGACCCCAGAATTTTTGTGGTCAGTACTTGGATGGGTGAGCGCTTCTAACCCGAATAAGTCCCTCGATTCTTGACACGGCGGCGAAGGCGGCGGCGCGATCTTTTTATAATATAGAGAGATATTTATTCATATATAACTACAAAAACGAATATTACGAACTAACTTCACAAACTAATTTCACAAACTAATTTCACAAACTAATTTCACAAACTAACTTCACAAACTAACTTCACGACAGTAACGTGACGCCAGTAACAATCGTGATGAGAAAGTCACGTTTTGCGATCACGCCAGTAGCAAGTTTTTTTTTAAATCCAATCTTGCTATTGTTATGTTTAATTTTCTCTCAGTTTTGCCTGGCTAAACAAATGCCACAAAATGCTTTATGTACTCGCCATAAAGTTATCTCATTTTATTCATACAATAATTATTAAATTTAGCGTGGTCACTGGTTGTTCTAGTTTTTGAATTTCTTTTCATCACCTTTGTCAAGTACTTTGGTCCAATTGGCATTTCTTATATTCATAATCTCAATCTTGATAGGTGAGAAAGACAAGTTGATGATTCTTTGAGCTTAGTCGGTCGATTAAACCACAGACTGTCTCTTGTATGCAATATTTCTTTGCCATTTTTGTATCATCATATATGCATTAATGGTCTTTTTGTTTTTCATGAGAATCAAACATACCAATTTATTACGATCAAACGACCATATGGCAATGATTTTTTTTTTCATCTTTTTTTTTTTTTTTTAGCAATTTTCTAAAATAAATATATAAAAAAATTTTACTGTTATATTCAGGTTTATCAAGTGGCTGTACAACTAATGTTTTTGATTAATTTGACAGTCCTGTGCGCCCGAAATCTAGCCAGAAAGGATTTGTTCCGTGAGTATAGAATCAAAAAGATTTCCTTAAAAATTTCTTGAAATGGCAAAAAAGTAAAACATAGTGACTATTATTTCAGGCCTTCCCGATCCATTTGCCAAGATAACAGTGGATGGTTCCGGCCAGTGTCACAGCACAGACACCTGCAAAGCCACTTTAGATCCTAAATGGAATCAGCACTATGATTTGTGAGTCTTGGGATGGAGAACACGTGTTAAATTGAGTCATCGAACCTTTTTCAAATAAATCAAGGTGATAATCTGAATTTAATCCCATAGATATATCGGTAAGAACGATGGAATTACAATATCGGTCTGGAACCATAGAAAAATCCATAAGAAACAGGGTGGAGGTTTTCTCGGATGCGTGCGGATACTCTCCAACACAATACAAAGGCTCAAAGACACTGGATGTAATTAATTAATCCATACTTTTATGTGTGTCTGATTTCAAATTCCAAACAAGAGTGGTATGGAGTTAATTGACTAATTTATTTAAATGCAGATCAACGTCTGGACTTGTGCAAAGCACATTCGGACGATACCGACGTAGTCAAGGGTCAAATTGTCGTTTCATTGTTGTCTCGCGATGGTCATAATGGCGCAGTGAGTAACACTGTTGGTCACAATGCTGTTGTCGATGTCCTTGGGGATCTTAGCTGCCCCACGGATCTTCCCGATGGTTGGGAAGAACGTAGAACCCAGAGCGGTCGTCTCTATTACGTCAATCATTATACCAAGAGTACGCAGTGGATCCGTCCCAATTCTCGGTAAATTTAACAAAAGCTGTGAAGATATATCGATAATATTAAGATAAATTATATGTTATATCGTTGCTTTTTAAACATCGATTTCGATCTTTTATTCTGCATCAACAATATAAAACATGACACTTGTGCACGCACTAACCAGTTGCAATACAATAGACATAATAGTATATATGTGTGTGTGTATATATATATATATGGTGAAAAAAAAACTGATCGATCGTGATGTTGACAGAGCGAGCAACGCAATAATACCAACGACACCGGAGCCACCGGCGCCTCCAGTTTCCGAGCCAACGTCGCCAAGCGGCAGTGGAAGCCCTCCGACAACGCAGAGCGACAGTCCTCCCCGCAGAAGGCAGCAGCAGGACGCATGGAATGGAGAGGGCACCCCGAGCAGGACTTCGAGTCGCGAAAGCTCAACTCAAAATACACCTAGAAATACGCCTACCCAGAATCAGAATCAACAGAATCTCCGGCAAACACCTCCTCCGCCGCCGCCACCGCCGGCGTTGTCGGCGGCGGCGGCGGCGCCAGCCTCGGCATTACGCGAACGTCGTGCTTCTCGTAACAATGACGAACAAAATGCCAATCAAACGCCAAATGGTCGGTCCGAGCGCGTTCAGAATGCCGCTCAGCCCAGGAGGCCCAATAGAACCAACAGGAATCGTAACGGCGAAAGAAGAAGCGATGCGCAACAACCTTCCGATTTGCCACGCGGCTACGAAATGCGACAGACGCAACAGGGACAGGTACGATTTAGCCTCAACTATAATTTTTCCATTGACAAAGGAAACATTCGTTTCATCACAGTTAACAAAAAGTACCACCAAAAACATTAATTTGAAATATGTACCTGCTCTTCTGGAAGACTGGAAGAATTCCAGTCACAGTGATAAATGAAACTTTTATATTCTCAACTTGAAATTTAATATGATATAAATAGCTGCTTTGTTATATGTAAAGAATTGTAAATTAATGTTGTTTGATGAATTGCAGGTATATTTCTACCACGTTCCCAGTGGCGCCTCGACATGGCATGATCCTCGAATCCCTCGCGACTTACCCGCCAATGAAATAGCAAACGAGCTCGGACCGCTACCGAGCGGCTGGGAAATGCGTCAAACAGCAAGCGGTCGCGTCTACTTTGTCGATCACAATAATCGAACGACGCAATTCACGGATCCGCGACTCTCCAGTCAGATAATCAGCAGCCTCTTAAAGCGGCAAAACAACGGCCAACATACCGGAAATACGAGTAACGCAATTCGGAATGACTCGACCGGCACTGAAGCTCCTCCTGCATCTGCTCCAAACACGAATCAAACCCCTTCAAGAACAACGGCAAATAATAGTACGATAACGACGACGGCGACGACGACGACGACGACAGCAGCGACGATAACGTCGACGACGACGACTGCAACGACAACAACGACGACTACAACAGCAACAACAAACAACAATAATTTATCGACTAACGAAACGAGCCAAAATTCCGTGGTAGCGCAAACAGTGTCCGATTTGCCAAAGGAACTGATGGAGAGCGAACTACTGCCGAAATATAAGCGAGACCTTGTGGCGAAATTAAAGTGCCTGAGAGCCGAATTAAACGCTCTTCAACCCCAAAGTGGTCATTGTAGACTGGAGGTCTCGAGAAACGAGATTTTCGAGGAATCATATCGTTTGATAATGAAGATGCGACCGAAGGATATGCGAAAGCGTCTGATGGTTAAGTTTCGTGGCGAGGAGGGACTCGATTACGGAGGTCCTGCTCGCGAATGGCTTTATCTCCTGTCACACGAGATGCTCAATCCGCAATACGGTCTCTTTCAGTATTCCAGGGACGACAATTACACTCTACAGATTAATCCCGATTCGGGAATAAATCCAGAACATTTATCGTACTTTCATTTTGCTGGAAGAATAATTGGAATAGCAGTTTTTCACGGTCACCATGTGGACGGAGGTTTCACAACGCCTTTCTACAAAATGTTGCTCAACAAAGCAATTACCTTGAGCGATATCGAGGGCGTCGATCCTGAATTACACAGAAGTCTCACATGGATGTTGGACAACAGTATAGACGGAGTATTGGACGCTGCCTTTGCCGTCGAGCACAGTAGCTTCGGTGTTTTGAGAAATCACGAGCTTAAACCCGGCGGCAAGGATATCACGGTTACCGAGGAAAATAAGAGGGAATACGTTAGGCTCTATGTTAATTATCGATTCATGCGGGGAATCGAGCAACAATTCCTCGCGCTCCAGAAGGGCTTTCACGAACTTATACCGCCCCAGTTGCTCAGGCCTTTCGACGAGAGGGAATTGGAACTCGTTATCGGAGGACTCGGCCAGATCGATATCAACGATTGGAAACTCCACACGAGACTCAAACACTGCACACCGGAGACACCGGTCGTTAAATGGTTCTGGCTTATCGTTGAATCCTACGGTGAGGAAATGAGGGCACGACTTTTACAATTTGTCACCGGAAGTTCGCGCGTACCTTTGCAAGGCTTCAAAGCTCTTCAGGGTAAGCACCACCCCCCATCCCCTTCTTTACTTTTATTCATTCATCACACATATTTAATCTCCTTGTTGAATATTTCACAATTTTCCAATATTTTTATAGGCTCCACGGGATCAGCCGGGCCCCGTCTATTTACGATCCATGCTGTCGACGCGCCAAGTGAGAATCTTCCCAAAGCCCACACGTGCTTCAATCGAATAGATATACCGCAGAGTTATCCAAACTATCAGAAGATGCTAGACAAATTGACGCAAGCGGTTGAGGAAACTTGTGGCTTTGCCGTCGAATAACATATATTCGATCGAGTTCGATTCGCCGGGTCACAGACACTGCCGAAAGTGCTAATTATTATTATTACATTATTATCATTATTATTATTATTATTATTATTATTTGCACGAATGTCGGCGTCATATCACATTTTATCATTCGACAAACAAGCATATCCCGAATTAATGCCTTAATCGTTGAATTATCGATAAATCATTGAGGGGTAAAAGGATTGTTTACGACGTTGCGACGAATGCACGTTGTTGTTCCCCTCGGACACTAAATAATACGTTTCCGTCAATGAAACGACAAACATAAACGCTCGAGGCCTATCCGTGACGTTAAAAGCTCGCGCGATTGTATTAGCAAACCAACATTCGGTTTATTTTAGTTGGTCCAGACGCAAGTCAATTAATCTCTCGTATCGTGAATATTTTTAATAAGAATCTGCGCGATCGAGCTTTCGCGAATGTTACGTAACGAGTTGCGTTTCAAAGCCAGCCATGTCGTTAAATAGCTGGATAATGCGAGACGCATGAAAAAAATCCTCTCGACGAACAAAACTAAACAAATTCCACAAGAAAGAAAAGTTATTTAATTTATTATTCGACAAAGTTATGTACGTAGCTACCGCTACGTTTAAAGGACGAAAATATAGAAAATTAACGGTTTACTTAGATGTAAATAATTTATCGAAACTAGACAGTTGAAGAAGATGGACAAAGAAATTCCATCTTTCATCACGGAGAAAACAAAACAAACGTGTACATTAGCTTTAATTTTAATGATTAAAGAAAAATTGAGCCACCAGAGAAGAGACTATTTAAAAAAGAGAGAGGTAGTAATGAGAAGAAAACAAAAAAAAGAGAAACGAAAAAATAAAATGTCAGAGTTCGAGCCATTGGCTCGAGCGTCTTTCGCCTTAACGCCCAGTACACAATACGATCAACGAAACGTTCAACTTATATACCGTACAACTTCTCAAGCGTTTCAATCAAATTTATCCAACAGTTTGGAAGAAGAAAAATCGAGCATATCAATAATATTAAAAGAAAAATCTATTCTTTCTCTCGTAGCCCCCTCGCGCGCTAGACTCATGCCCAATGGTCTTTCCCCCCCGATGCTATTGCGTCTACAACTGTTCGGCTTGGCGAAATATCCATTAAACAACATATCACATTGCAAGTATAAATTCGTTTTCCACTCCTCGTTCTTGTACACTCGTCTTACTATAAATGCGCCCTTTATTAATATAAATGAAAATATTTCTTATTCACGATACTATTGCTTTAACAAACTTTTTTAGGTGGAAATCTATCTGTAAGTAGATATCTCATGTCTCATTTCGTTTAGCCCAAACGAAACGTTTATTTTCTCAATCGAGTATAGGGTTTTGTTTTTTTTTTGTAAGATACAGATATATTATTTAAAATATGCAATCTATAACAAGATAATCTTTTGTTGATTATACTCGAACCGGAAGGAAAAATACATTGTCTGCTTAAGAAACTAACATTGGAAAGCTAAAATCTGTTGACAAGAATCTTTATATTTCTAGTAAACCATTGCAAAGTTACATTGCTGTAATTATATATGCATTTTATGAAATTTCAATGCAACTTTTGTTTAAGGCAATGGTATAATCAATAAAGAATATTATGCTTCTTTAAATTCTCTCAAGTGCTCGTAGAAACTGCGTTTTTACATGTATTACGAACAATAATTGTTGTTGACATTAAAGAAAGATCATGTAAAGAGGTATGTGCAAAGTTAAAAAAGATTACGGTCAGCTACACGGATATTTGACGGCGAAATTTCTCGTCTAAAATGACTTTTTACAACCATCGTTGTCGCGATATTCTTTTAAAATTGAACATTTCTTAATCTGCAGTTGAAAATTCAAAGTACAAAAAGAAAAAATATAAATAAACGTAATTGCAATAATAAAGGAAGGATGATTTGGAAGGGTTAATTAAAGTTTGGCAAGTTTGCTCGGAGGAATAGTAATGAAGGGTAAATATTGGGAGTGCCTTGTAATGACGAATCAAAAGCAACAATGTCGACGATTTCCTCTCACAGTTCCGGCGAAAATTCGGTGCGCGTTAGTGGCTATCGTTTAATAAATAATAAAAATTAAGGGAAAGAGAATTAAAACGATTGACTTGTTGGTCTCGGCACTTGTTGTTGATAGACGCACACACTTGCGCTGCTGCTGGCCCCTAATTAATGTTGTTGACACACATTAGTTACATTATGTATAAATAATTATACCCGCGATTATTGTTATTATAATTACGTCTATTACTATTATCATTATTAATATTATTATATCATCTCTTTCTCTCTCCTCCCTGTCATCATTACTATTAATTATATCACCAACTATTATCGTTGTTAAAATGCAATCTACCATATCGCGAAACGTTCGAGCAACAAAGAAAACAAAAATATTGTATATATTTACCTTTCCTTTTGTATTTTGGATGAAATGTATATTTTAATAAAAAATATCCAAAGGTATCGAAACAGGCACAAATGTCGTTTACTCGTTGATTGAATGTTTGCTCCCGATTGAGAAATAATTTACCATGCAAAAGTAAAAAAGTAGGTAAATAAAAAATTTCTCTATCGTCTACAGTTAATATGCGCTTTTTACGTTAATTTAGGCGGGTTCAAGCCGTTGTCAAAAAGTTTTTGTTCGGACCGATTACATCCGCAGGATACACACGGGGGTAAGGAATTTCAATACAAAATATAGTATATAACACGAAATTGTCACATTTAACATAACACCAGTGTATATTGTGTCACAACTGGGATACATAATATTACAATGGTGCATAATAAAATTCTATACATATTTTTGTTTCTTTCTATCTAAAGATAAATCATATTTTTGAATCTTTTTTGTTTTTTTGTTTTTTTTTCTTTATATTCCATCACCCTGTCTCCCTCCGAACCGAAGGCTCAAAATCGCCTTGCAATTTTTTTTTAGTTATTTCATCATTTTCACGAGTATAAGATCGTTGGTTGAGAATCGTTTGCTCAACAATCACCGTCGTAGCACATCGGCTCGCAAGGAATATTAAGTTTGGATTTGATTTTCGTTCGCCGCTTTGTTTTTCCATCATCTTCCATTTTTATTAACTTTTTTTCCCCTCTTTTCCTTCGATCCACCATTCAAACAAGCACGAAAACTCAAACTTTTTTGTTTCCTCTAAAAAGCAATAAACCAACTCTTAATTTCTTACGCATTCGTAACGTATTCATATTATTAGTTGTAATAATAATTCATATAAACATTATCTCTATTCGTTTTTTCCTTGTTATGTCATCTTATCGGTAATTTAGTCTAGTCGATAGGGTGATAACGGACAAATGTTCATTCGGGATCGTATCGTTCCTAACGCTATGATGACTGGATAGAGGACTTCGGGGACTTGATTCTTTTCGATTCGCGCAAAAATCGTGGGTACGCTTCGTACTATATGCATAATATATCTTATATATATATACATATCGTATATTTAAGCTTGCGCCGGTGAATATTCTTCATATATTTATATATATATATATATATCATTTATATATTTTCTGTTGTTTATACGATTGTAATTTTTTCTTCCTATTTTCCTACGGGTTTTTTTTACCACGTTCACTTTTCTATTCTTCTCTTTGTTTATTTTTCGAAGAATTCATTCGGCCCTCCTGTCTTACCTGGAATAGCACGTGTGATATATATATCCATGTGTATATATATATATATATTGCTCGAACACCCTATATATTTATAATATAATATACGAATCTAGTACTCTATGTAGCGTCGGATCGTAGTATTTTTTTTATTAAACGCTGCTGCTGTGTGTGTGTGTGTGTGTGTGTACATTGGGTGTTTGCGCAGGTTCACCGATTTTTTTGTTTGTTTGTCTTTGTGTATCCGTACAATCACGTCTATTCGATAATCATTAATATTTATACATAACAGCGACGGGCGTGACACACCTCTGCTCCATCTTAAACACTAAATACGAAATACATGGCCTTAATTGCTTTTCTATAGGCATAGGTGCACAATTTTTTCATTTGCCAAAGCTATTCTATTATTTTTTTTAGGTTCGTTTCACAAGCGTACCCGAATAGCAAGAATTAGGGTTAAAAAAGAACAAAAAAAAATCTTAAGGATGCATGTTAGCTCGAAAAATAAATTGGGAATTTTTTGTTGATATTACAACAGCTCTGAATTCTTTTAACTCTAATAATTGCATTAAAATATCTTTTCATCCATAATTTTGTAGCTGGCCCAGTCTTCGGACACTCAATCGACATCAAGAAACCGACAATGTTCTTGAAAATAATTAATTTTCGTGCATTCTTTTTTTTCTTCACACAACGTGAATGAGATATTTCAAAATCATATGCTGTAACGTGACCCCAAGTTATTCGCGTCAGGTCATTGAATTTTTTAAACCAAGAAATATAGAGCTTTGAAAATTATTGGGGCACCGAATTTTTTAAATGACTTGTTAAAATATACTCAAAGGATTACGTCGATCGACGTAATTACTCTATCACGTGTCGATCGAATGCTGTGCACACGTTTTTTCTTCTTCGTTTTTCCGTTTTTTTTTTGTTTTTTTTTTCTTTTTCTTTTTTGTTTTTTCGTTTTTGTATGGTGTCGTCGAGGTTGAGAAATGTTTGCGTCATACAATATAGTAGCGTGTATATCTCGGCAAAAGCGTCTGAGCCCACATTTCACTCTGATGTTAGCGGTTAGCGACTAACGAGACCCGCGTGTTAATTTTTCGTTCAATTTCCCTACGCAACTAAATTCCACAATTGCTACCTATATTATATAATAATTGTAATAATAATAATAATATATAGTATCTACATCTCACAGCGATTCCCGAGTTGTGTATAAAACCGTTACAACGAAAAAAATATATGTGTACCTAGCGTTTGTGTATATATATATATATATATATATATCCATATATATATGATTAAACTCGTCGAAGCACGGGGGTTTGTGTGTTTGTTACTTGTTTTCTCTATTTCTTCCACGGTCTTAATAATTTCCGTAGTATTGAAATTTGGCGTTTGAAATGCCGATTAGAAAAAACAGGTTAAAATAGAATTTTTGTTAAACTTTTCAGCGGGTAGATAAATTCGTATCGTTCTCGACGTGGACACAAATTTAGTGAGGCAAAAAGCGCAATATGCGCATCACTATTTAATATCCGTTATAATTCACCGCACCTCTATACCGTGCGCGGTACATTTAATGTATTTGAAATATTATTGTTTTTCTACCGTTGTTGCTGTGGTTTTTCATGATGCCGTCAGACGTTGAGATATCACTCGGGTTCAGCTTAGCTGAATATCGCTCGCGTTTCCACCCAAATTTGTATTTGGTGAATAAAAAATTGCGCTGTTTGTGTGTGTCGGATGGAAAAAGGGAATGACTTGGCCAAGTGAGGGTGGTGGTGGTGGTGGTGGTGGTGGTGGTGGCGGCGGCGGCGGCGGCGATTGTTGTTTAGAGCCACGAAGATTTCAGTAGGATGCGAGAACTCCCGGTGGAGTCGGCACGACGACGGTATGTTGAGGAACGACCGGCGGCGCTGGCGGTGCTAGCGGATGACCGACGAGTACCGCGGCTGCGGGTATCGGCAAGACGCCCGGTTGAGGAATCGCCGAGGGCGTTGCTACTTGTGTGGGCGGACCTTCCGCCGCGTGTTTTCGCAAATGTCTAAGCATATTGCCCTTCTCGACAAAGGTCTTGCCGCAATCCGGGCAACTGTGCGGTCGCTCGTCCGAGTGAGAACGCCTGTGCGACACCAGGTGGCCTTTGCACATAAAGTCCTTTGGACAGAGGTCGCATCTGAACGGCCTCTCGGCGTTACTTCCTTTATTGTGAGAACGCATGTGGAAGAGAAGGTTGCCCTTGAGCGGGAAGCTCTTGCCGCACTCGGTGCACACGAAAGGACGTTCACCGGTATGACAACGCATGTGATTCACAAGATGCTCCTGTAATCAATCGACACAGAGGGTTTAAACTTTAGCCACTGTAGTAAAGACTAAACTGCATCACCAACTGTCAAGTTACATTTCATCGGTGTAACTTCTTAACCTTAAACGAGTAATATCTTGAAAGATATTCATCGCTTTGTTTCACTCGACTTTAGAATTCAAATTTAAACACAAATATTCTGTCACACAAGTGTGTGAGTCAATTATAATTGAAACAAATGCAATGACTTTACCATCTATTTAAAGTCGTTTTAAGGATTTTATTGACAGAGCTATTTTTTATAGCGACCATGTTTTCAATTATACTCGAGAGACAATATTTTTTATATTACCGTAACAGAGTGGTTAATGAAATTAAAAAGAAAAATTTCTGATCTCATTTATTTAAATAGGTTGGCATTGGTTGGTTACGTAACATATGTAAAAGACTGTTGAAAAAATCGTTGGAGTAACTTTGAAGTTTTATTAAATGGAATTGGTATAATAGATTAATCAAGAAGAAGAATTCGCGTTGAAAGTCAAAGGTACCTTTCTCGTGAATGGTTTGTTGCAAACGTTGCAACAGTGCGATGAATCACCGGTGTGTTGACGGAGATGATTATTGAGGTGTTCTTTCCTCGTGAACGTCCTCTGGCAAAATTCACACCTATGTGGCGATTCGCCGGTGTGGATTCGCACATGATTCGTCAAATGCTCCTTACGAGTAAATGACTTGGAGCAGAAGTGACATCGGTGTGGCGATTCGCCTGTGTGTTGACGCACGTGATTTGTCAAATGTTCCTTCCGCGTGAACGATTTGGTGCAATACTGGCACTTGTGCGGTGACTCACCCGTGTGCTGCCTGACGTGGTTCACCAGGTGGTCCTTCCGCGTAAACGCTTTCGGACAGTATTGACAGCGGAACGGGGTTTCACCTGCGTATTCCATCAACAAACATCCTTTTTTTGGTCTTTTTTCTTAGGAAACATTTATCCTCGTCAATTAGACGTGAGGATTATCCTGCACAAGGCGAGTCTTGCCGAATGCAATACACGGACACGTTGCAAACATTCGTCTATATAAATACTCGAAATTACCAAGAAAAATGATGGAACAATAGCAGCCATAACATACAAACGAATTTAAATAATCAATGTCCGTGAATTTCATTCGCGGTCAAAATCCTCTTGAGCTTATTAGGGACGCGATTAAAAACATATTTAAAACATATATACCCCCGATGAGTTGGAAAATGTCAATTCTAAGATAACCCTCGCGAGTTAACAGTCTTCTCGATATAGTAGAGTCCCGTGTTGTGACACTTTATCTTCATCGGTTTCAAAGGACACTAACACAAGGCTCTACCGTTAAATACCATTATCGAGGTGGAGGGGACAACAACAAAAAAAAAAAAAAAACACCAATTCTTTGTAGAAGAGAAAGGAAAAAAACCAACCAACATAAAAGACAGACCCTAAAAGCAATTATGAGAGCGGTGTATTAGGCAGTGCGGTGAGTTCGATATGGATGAAGCGACGTGAATGAAATTCTGTGTTAGATGATTTCTTTTTTTCTTTTTTTCTTTTTTTTCCCCTTGGAGCGATGAATGAGAAAAGCTTTGGTGACTTTATTCCCACGAATATGTCTGAATTAAGTGTGATTATGAGTAAGCATATATTTAATTTTGTTGATGATTTAATTATTTGTTTGTGGCTATTTTGTTTGGCCCAGGCGCAATCTCACGGGGGCAAACCCCGGAGAAGCGTCAACACGCACGCATATCCCATATCCACAGAGACGTTAGAGAGACGATAACAAAAACAAAAGAAAAAGTAATAATAATAATAATTGGTTGCCCGTGAAGTGAACATCTGCCAACCGCTCTCACCTGTGTGTTGGCGGATGTGGTTAACAAGGTGTTCCTTTCTGGTGAACGATTTGGAGCAGAAGCCGCATCGGTGTGGAGACTCACCCGTGTGCTGGCGTACGTGGTTCAGTAGATGCTCCTTTCGCGTGAACGTCTTCGAGCAGAAGTCACAGCGGTGCGGCGTCTCACCCGTGTGCCACATTATGTGATTCGTGAAGTGCTCCTTCCTCGTAAACGACTTACCTGTATTTGCACAGACAGAACAAAACGAACAAATGCAAACAGGCTAGAATTATCATTAGATTTCGTTGTATTTCGCCTTTTTTTCTTTTTTTTTTTCCTCCACATGTCTCTTCATTATTCCAACCGCTTATCCATCATTTTTTCATATTCTCTCTACATAAATATACATTTTCAAAACGTATTGAGCAATTATTTAATTATCATCATATATTAACAATTGACTCGAGTGTAACTCGAAAAGTATGAGATAACAGAAATAATAATGGATATATAGCTTCGTTTAGGGCTAATAAGATAAAGCCATTGGGAATTTCTGTCCATTACAATTTTAACGAGTCGAAAGGCTCTTGATCGTATATTAAATCAGATTGAACTATTGTTGAAATTTTATTATGAGATTTATTGACAGATTTTTCAAAACAACGAAACGAAAGGTGATGAAAAAAAAAAACAATTCTTATACATATTATATATATTAAAAACGCCCTGAATAAATAAACGGAAATTGGGGGCTTTTCATACAAGATTTGAATTCGAGATAAAATAGGGAAGAAAGTATTTATTTCCGTGTATAAAACACTCGAGTGTAATTATCGCGCGCACGTGTAAGACAACAACATACGATATTACACGATACGACACGCTGTGGCGGCGGCAAATAAAGTAAAATGCATCGGCCTAGTGAGGAAGGACGATTAGTGGGACACGCGATGCTACGTGAGAGCATCGTACGGTTCGCCGCGGTGCGCTGTTAGCCCGGGAAGAGGAAAGAAAATCTAGCACTGTTTATCCCCCGCAGTATCGACGCGGATTCGCTACAATGCCCCCCGCGGCGCGAGTCTACGAACCGTGCTGTAATTGTGAAATATATACGCGCGGCACCTGCCCCCACTCCGACTTGCCGCTCTGTGTGTCAGTGCGAAACTCCACTCAACCGATAATCAAACAACAATAAAAAAAATTAAAATTCTAGCCGATGCTAGAATAATACTCGCAACAAGCCACATTCGGGTTATCATATTTCACAATAGAATTTATTGTTTTCTATCCTTTTTATCAATTGCAGTAGAAAAACCGAGAGATTGCACGACGATTGGCGAGTTAATTAATGCAGAAGGGAAGAGACAGTACGTTGGGCGTTGGTGTCTATCTTGATAGATTTTAAAAACTACCCATTTTGGTTTATTTAATTTTTGTTTGCTTGTCATAAAATGTTGGCTGTATATACGAACCACTGAGATTTACGAAATAGCAAGTCATGCCATCACAATTATTGCCACGCACGTGAGTTTGAATTACCGTCGCAACGTTTTGGCGCAACGCGAATAAAAAAGTAAACAAAGGAATCGAAAATTTTGCAATATTTTTGAGAAAAGAGAGGAAATAAAAGAAAATTTAGGAGTAGGGGAGACGCGCACGGAGCCGCGGTAACGTCGTCGGACAAAGGTAGGACGAATTCTAAGGTTAGAGGGGCGCTCGTTGGAAAGGAATGTGCGCGCGCGACCCGCGAGCGCAGCGGGGAGGCTTGGCGGTAGCCGCGATGCGCGATCAATTCTCGCGAATTTTATTTCACCGTCACACGGTGTAGACACCACACCACCACCGCCACAGCCGCCGCCGCCCCGCCATCGCCCACTTGGTGGAACCCATTTGTCGTAAACTCTCGGCCCGAGAACCAATCGGTCTCTATATGCACACACTCAAAAATACAAATGCCACCTAAACAGTCTTCGTTTATGACGCCACTTTTTTGGCAAACCGGAATATTCACTTACCTCAAAAGTAATGCTTTAGACTTGATCAGCATTGGCTTTTCAAAAGTCGGTAATCTAATATTAATTATATGATATAAAGGGAAATAATAAGATTTCGATGAAAATTGAATAGATTTGAAACTCGTGGGAGAAAAAAGATTTAAAAAATTAAAAAAATAAGACTTACCGCATATCTCACAGCGGAAAGGCGTGTCATTGGTATGAGAGCGCATGTGATTGGCGAGATGTTCCTTACGGGTGTACTTTTTGCCACAAACTTGGCAATGATGCGGTGTTTCGCCGGTGTGCCACATAACGTGATTCATAAAGTGCTCTTTACGCGTAAAGCTCTTTTTGCATATGTCGCAGCGATGCGGGGTCTCGCCGGTATGTTTACGCACGTGATTAACCATGTGCTCCTTTCGAGTGAAGGTTTTTGCACAGTACTGACATCTGGAGTAAAAGAAAAAAGATGACGGGATTCGACAATTGTCATTCGGAGGATCAACTTTTCTTCTAGTTTATCAATCTCACCTGTATGGCGTTTCGCCTGTATGGCATCGCGTATGATTATCGAGATGCTCCTTGCGGGCAAAACTCTTTCCGCAAACGGTGCAATTGTACGGCTTGTCTGTTGCGTGACGTTTCATGTGACGCTCTAGCGACGGAGCGTTTGCGAATACGTGAAAGCAAACGGCGCACGTAAACATCGAACCACCCAGATGACACTTGCCATGGCGGGTCAGGTCGTTCGCGTTTGAAAACGCTTTTCCACAAACCTTTATAATAATAAGCGAGATGATGTTTATTATAAAAGACGAGTTTTTCACAAATATTGTCAAATTAATTAAATCGAAATCACTCGAAGGCACGCGCGCGCGCTCTTAAGAATTATACTGACCTGGCATGTAAAGGGTTTGCGCTCGGTGTGATATCTGCGATGAACGATGAGCTGATAACGAAACTGGAAGATTTTTCCGCAAACTTCGCAGGCGTGACTGCCGACGGATACGGGCGAGGCGCTTGGTCCCGGTGTTGCTTCGCCATCGCTCGTTTTAATATCGAATTTGTTCAATTGAACCTGCTGAACTATCGGCGTCCCGTTTTGTATCGTCGTCACAGTTTGAGTAGGCACTGTGCCGCCGCCCACCGTTCCAGCTGCGATTTCGCTCTGTAGTTTTCCGAATACCTCGTGATAAGCCAATAGCTGATTTATGTCCTCGACATTGACCTTGTACATATTTTGGACCATCTCGACGCCAAGTGTTTTAGCGAGGTCTTGCTCGTTTCCAGCGCTTATCTTTACCACCGAACCATCGGCAGTTCTCACGTCCATCATATGCCCTCCAGCTTTCAAGTCTGGCACTTGGAATCTGCGAAGACATTTATTCGATTGATTACCATAACACTATTATATTTATTTCAATAATACGATTTTCGTATCGCTTTTTCTCGACTCTTTGCAAAAATAATAATAATTTTTTTTTTCTATATAAATTCATGATAACGACGCACGTTTCCGCCTAGCTCCCGATCACACTCTTTATCCCACCACCAATATCAATATACTCACTGTGTCATATTAAGCTGTCGCATCTCTTTTTCCTTTTCCGGTTTCGACGAATTATTTTGATTTCCACCATCATTGCCGGAATTCCCGCCGATATTCACGCCAATTTGTTGCTGCTGCTGCTGCTGCTGCATCATATTCTGCTGAAGATCCTGAGGTTGTTGAAGCTGCAGATCGCATTGTACCTGACAGTGAACCTGATTATCGCTGCAACGCTCGGTTGTGCAGCTACCACTCTCGTCCTTAACTTTGTTCTCATCCCGCTGTGCATTCTGGTTCTGCGAATTTGGTCCATTGTTTTGAGGATTCTGATGATTCTGCATCTGATGATGTGACTGTTGCGCTTGTTGTTGTTGCTGCTGCTGTTGTTGTTGTTGTTGTTGTTGTTGTTGTTGCTGCTGTTGTTGTTGTTGTTGCTGTTGTTGTTGTTGTTGCTGCTGCTGGTGCAGCTGCTGCTGTTGCGATTGCATCTGTTGTTGCATCTGTGCATGCGCTGCCTGCAAGTGACTCGCAGGTATGTGGGTCCCGTCTAGATTGAGGCCAGGTAAAGAGACTGGAATCTGTTGGAATAAATATTTAAAACCAAAAAATCACGTCAAGTTCTCGCTATGTTACCAAGAATCTATTGGCGATACATTGACTGGGAAGCAGAAACGGCATATCAATGTTTTTTATTTTTATTTATTTTTATTTATATTAAACGTAACCAGTTAGTAGTTACGGTAAGATAAAAAAAATGTTATGTAATTAAAAACAAAATTAATTAACAATAAATATTTAAACATAATAGTTGTCAGCAGACTTGCAACTAACCCATTACAAATATTTATTTATTCGATAGGTATTCGATAGGTGATATTAATAATTTTTTTTATAAATGTATAAACCTTTAATTAAAACGTAGTTTAAAAATTCAGAAAAAGTCAAGTAATGAATAATTTATTTATATAGAATAAATAAATGAATACAGTTACGAGTACAATTATTTCTTCAATGAACCACCATGATCTTCCACTATACATATTTAACATCCGAATGAATGTTAAAGAAAAAATAAATAAATAAATGTGAAACTTGATAAAGGCATAAAAATGTTTTCATACAATGAGGCTTTTGGCAAAATTACAGTTTTATAAAGATCATGTACACAGAATAATGGTAGCGACAGGCGAGAATAGTTAGGTGAACTACGGAAGGCATCGAAACGACAAGCGTGAAAACACACACACGAAAAAAAACAAAAAAAAAAACAAAAAAACAAAAAAACAAAAAAACAAAAAAAAAAAAGTGGTAAAATACGGGAAAAAGATCAAGTACAGACGTGCAACTACGCAAAACAAACCTGCGAGCTCGTTTGAAGCGAGCCGTGATGACTGTTGGTGGTGATGTTGCCTCCGCCGCTGCCACCGGTGGAAACGGAGCTCTGATGATGATGATGATGATGATGCTGCTGAGAAGAAGTTGTCTGATGATGTGTACCAGAGGTAAGCGCCATCTCGTGCGAGAGAGACGCGGAGCCAGACTCCTTGGGAATAATATCACCGGCTGGACCTCCGGTGCTCCTCTGCGAGGAGTGCGGGTTGTGATAGACCGAGACCTGAGGTATCGGTCCGGGAAATAGATTGGTGAGGACCCAATACTTAGCTACCGAGGAGGCTAACGCTACGGCTGTACCTACACGCAGGTCGGACGATGTATGCGGGCTACTTCCTAATTGCCCGACATTCGCCGAGCTTGCCAAACTCCCCGGATACGAAGGACGACAGCTCTGACCACTGTTTACTTCCTACCGATACACATTCAGACATTTCGTTTCTTTTCTTTTCTTTACAACATCGACTTTCATGCCGCTATAGTGTAGCATGCGTAGCGGGCTTAGACTCCAATCGACAAATGCGACATTATTCCTGATGCTCCAAAACCGCTAGCTTTTATTTTTACCAATCTACAGTTCTACTAGGTGGGAAATAGGATCACAGCCAAATTACCATTTAGTGCAAAAGGTGAAAAAGCGCAAGCCAAAACAAATCCTCTATTATCCATTTTTTTTTTTTAAACAATTTTTTTTTATCTTCCGTCTCTCCTGCACTGTATTCAATAATTCTCAAATACCAAAGAATTATCTGGTTACATAAAACAAATTGACAATTTACTTGACTGGAGAAACCTGACCCTGGACAAATTAGTGCTAATTTTTTACTGCACAATGCATCTTCCGATTCGACAGTAGAGCGAGTTGTGCAAAAAACTGTAGGCCTTATTTAATCAACAATTCACTATTATTATCATTTTCTATTTCAAATACATGCAAATAAATAATACTTTGTGAATAATAAAAAGGACAAAAAACATTCTCCTCCTATCAGCCACTTGATTTCTGAGAAAATATTGCTGCTCAGAATCTGATTACCTATTTAATCGAGTGTTTACAAATAAATTTCGAAATCCAAAAAATAATGAGAATTTATAAAATAAATACAAACTGGATTTAGAGGACTGAATAAGAGTAGCTAAGGAAAATAATATATATATATATATATATATAATATTTCCTGTACAATAATTATTTTTCTTTTGTTCCAGCCAGAGTATCGGATAAATTATTGCGCATTTGTAGTTTGGTGAATAGCCTGGTTGGAGCAATCAAAAGAAAAACTATTCTCACCTCTTGCTGTGCCTGCGTCGTAGCTGGCAGAGCGTGCTGTTCGCTATTCATCTTTGTTCAATGTAGCACCTCACGCTAGTCTCGCGTCATCTTTGTCACTTTTCATCCTGCAAACAGGAGAAAGAAATTGAATTTTTTCGTTGATCAGTAAATGGTGCATAATTGCATGCGGTTTGAGTGAAAATAAATCTTTTATCGCGCCCGTTGACGCATCACCGGAGTTTAACCTCAAAAAAGTCAAAGTGCAAGTTGCTGTTTTTGCTCGTCCAGAGCGGTAGAAGAATCAACGCGGTATACAAAACGATTCGGTGTATTCGAGAATTTAGTTGTTGCTAGAGTTCAAAGGACATACGGAGGGTGAGGTAAAAGGTGGCGATATACATCAATCGGCCGCCAATTGATAAACGTTCAAGTTTTTGGTCCAAGAGCGGGAAAGGGTGAGTCATCGTCCTTTGGCAACTAGAGATCGGAAAGCGACAAAGACTTACAAAGACTATATATGCGAGGAATAATTGGCGAATCGCGAATTTATCGGAAGCCATACCGGTGGCAACCGATAAGTCATAACGATTTAATATTATACGTTAATTTGATTTTTTAATTGTTGATAATGTTCTTTCGGTGGCACATATGACGCGTCAATTATTGGGACTCGTGGAACGGGGACAAGGGGCCACAAGATGGACGGTGCATACGCGACTGGTTCTATAACGTTGTAATAAAAACACATACACATACGGACACACACACACACACACGCACACGGTGGTCGGTTATTCCGTTAGGATTACAAATGCGATCGAGAATGGAGTAATATCGCACGGATATGCTCGCAGGTGATTTGGTTACGGGGATGGGTACGGACTCACGTGGTGTTTGATGCCGTCGGGGGTTCTGGCATCTCTCGTCTCGTTCTCCGCCGTCTTCCCCGCGGTTTCTCGGCGGTGGTGAACGTGAACGTGAACGTGAACGGCGCTTCTCTACGCAGGGGGGGACACGGACGCCACAGCCTGCTGCTGCTGCTGCTCCTCTTGCTCTCTTGTCCGCCTCTCGACGTCTCACCTCGCCACTCGCGCCTACAAGGCAAATCCAAACCGATAATGGCCACGGAGTTTCGTGCACCTTTGCGATTATAACGCGGTCGCGATCGCCACAATTTTACCAACGTTACGCGCGCCTTTGTGCCCGCGGAAAGCGATATTGTTAGCCAAATTTTTCCGACGAAACGAGCAAGTACTCGCACACTTGCGGTTTACTGAAAATACGATGACTGTCATGGCGTCCCTCGACCCGCCCCGCCGCGAACCTACGTGACCCAGCCGGCTCAATTCGACCCGATCGACTCACCAACACCAACGTTTAACTTGTTGGAAATTATTGAAATTACAAAAACTATCCTCAGATTATCATCCGCGCACAAGTTACTCCCGGTTTGTTAATCCTTATTTTCCATTGATGTGTAAATTATGCTTCGACGATACGCGGGGAGCATACAGAGGGAAGGAGATGCGTGCGCAGCATCCGGAGCTGCGTGCGCAGACGTCTCACTTCCGGGTTACGCAACGCGCGTTTATTTGAATTATTCTTATCACGACCATATCTTTAAGTGGGCTTTTACTAATTTTTACTAATTGAAAAATTTCTTCTCACAATGAAGAACTTTGTAAGCCTTCAATTTTTTATCGTTGATGCTTGATTTGTAAGAATTTGTTAGTTCACTTGACGAGCCATAGTTTATTAGACTACAGAGTTTTGGGCTTTGAAAATGTTGTTTACGTTGAGTGCCTTCGAGAGGAAATAGGAGGAAAGAAAATCTTGTTGTTACAAAGATATATTATCCTGCGCATCATCATATTATATATATATATATATGTATATATATATATATAAATATATTATATATTTTGTAGCCGCTATTAATAAATCGTATACCAGCCATTATTTACATAGATTTGTACAAAGTCGTTTGATAGTGGGTAAAAATTTATATTACACAAGCACGAGTTGATTATGAAGAATTTTGTTATTTTTTTTGTTGTTTAGTCTTTATCTCGCGAGATTGTGAAATTGTGAGACTTTTCTCAAACAGGAATGCTGACTAGTGCATTCGCGTAGACGCTGCATTCGCGAAGAAACAATGATATGGTGCATTCTCTTGTTTTCTACCGTCTCATAGTTCCGTGGTGATTTCGTCCTGCGGTCGAAAGCCGAGGATGGTAAAGTCATCGATAAGGCAGTCTCTTGCCGGTGTCCAGTCCGAGAGTATCGTGTAGCTTGCTTCGTCGATCGAGCTTCGAAATTCCCACTGTGGATTGAGCTCGCGATCAAGTCCGCTCGATTGTCCGTCGACAGATCCGAGATTACTCTCGGACATTGGTCCGCTGGTATTGTAATTGTGATTGAAAGCGGAAATCGCCAATTCCTGTAGATGCGAGCCGATTGGCTGCTGATGGTGATTGTGGTTATGACGGTGATGCTGCTGATGATGACGCTTCTGGCTGCCGTAAACGAGAGGAGTCGTTTGTCCTATAGTCGATCCCGCGGGACTGAGCTTCTCGTTGTAAACGCTCGAGCTGTTCTGCCCGAGGCTCGAACCTATGGGACTACCGCAGTTGTCCTTGGTGTAACCGAGACTCGAGCTTGCCGGGCTTATGCTCGATTTCTCGCTGCTCGCTGCTTGGAACGTCGCTAGCGGAGCGTTCGCTTGGAATGTCGTGAGGTTCGTGGGTGTCGAGCGCAGCTCGAATGGCTGCGACGTTGGCTGGGATATTGTTATCGGTTGAGGCGCTGCCACCAATTGCTGCTGCTGCTGCTGCTGCTGCTGCTGGTGCTGGTGCTGCTGCGACTGCGGCGGACCGGGCGTTGGCTGCTGCAGAAACGTCACCAGCTGGGCCACCTGTTGTGTTTCACTGAGTTATTTCCTTGTCTTTTTCTTTCTCTTTTATGCTCGTCATTTCCTCGTCTAACAAATATTTATTATTTTTTGCAAACTTTAAGTTTATGTGCTCGCGGTCGGTAACCAAAGCTGTAGAACGGTTGTACTTGACCACAATACGAGAAGAATGAATCGCGACGGAGAAAAGCGCTTCGAATTATTATTGAACTGTGAGAAGCTCGGACTGCAATTTCAGAGTGCAGAATAGCACTAGTTAAGGAAAAAGGGCAAAGTTAAAGAACACGCTGTTAGTGGGTTCGACTCACCAAAGCGTCTTAGGGACTAGTAGTAGCGTGTAAAGAGCAAGACAAGTAATTATTATTAAAAAGCGATAAATATATAGGTATGTAGGTAATAGAGTGCTCACTTCCGGAGAGCTGTGTTTCTTGTATCTCCTGAGCAGTCGCTCGGCCCAAGCGAGCAATCGCTGCCAATCCTCGGGCGGTAGCAATATTTCCTCGTCTTTCTTGTTAACGAGTACGAGAATTCTTGCGAGATCTCGCAATACCGGCCTGTAAGCCTGAATACCAACAGCTCCATCGCCGTTGTTACCCGAATAGTACAACTCGCGTACTTGTCGCCTCGTGTCGTTGAGCATCGCGAGAAATGTGTGACCCTCACCTCGAAGGCTCGCCAGATGTTTGAGAAATTCTCTGCGTTCGGCACTGCGAGCAATCGAACGAATCAAGTTAATGATATTTGTACTCGTATCAATGCGATATCAACGAACCTGTCTTCGAACTGCCGAACCATTTTCGCTGCTTTCTTCTTGCGCTGATTAACGACTATCGCTCCGCACAAAATTATTAAGATGCATATCGTCGCGCCTGAGACAACACCGACGAGTATTGCCACTTGACTACCCGTCAGACCAAACATGTAGCCGGTTTCCTTGCATATTCGACCCATGTACTCGTCCCTCGTCGACCAGTCTGCTGTGTGACCCCTCGGACAGGTATCCACGCAGGTACCACGATGAAGAAGCACCGCACATCGAGCACAGTACTCGCCCCTGCATCTCAGACATCCACCCTTGCTCTCCACGCATTCTGCAAGTAATAACAAATATTTCAATTATATATCAATCAAAGTAAGAATATTCAAATCAACTAACGCTACTCTAATCTTGCTAATTCTCACAAATTTCCAAATTTTAAATAGCTTTGAAAAAAATCAAACTTGAGTACCGTATGCTAAGAATGCCAGCATAAACCAATTTTACTATGCACTTTAATACTCAGCGCAATCAAATTTTTTTACCAGTCGTCCTCGGACAACTCTGTTCATCGTGTCGATTACGAAAATGCACTTTTCTTCATTTCTTTTCTTACCCTTTTTCTACTTTTGTACTTTCTTTAAACATTTCTCATTTCTCGTGTATTTTCGACATTTTTTCTGATTTTCAAAATCTCCAAAATAAAGCCTCAATGGGTATGTCAATGGACAAATTCAACGTACTGGAATGTCTCACGGTCCCATAAGGCCAACAGATGTGACTAAACCGCTATTGAGGATTTTATATAATATACCGTAACATCTGTGCTGTCAGTGCTGCTGCTCCTGCTGCCTACCCACACGTACGGCTCATCTTGGCTTGGCCTCAAAGATTCGTGGATAAAGTTGACTAGTTTTGTTAAGTTCGAACCAAACAATATGTATCAACAGTGATTACATGCACTCTCAATTTTTGTTTTCGCGATCTAGTATTTTGTTTTCACCCAAGTTGTTCCACGCTAATTTATTATTTACTCTGAATGAGCTACTGCGATGATTATTAATGTCAACGAAACCGAAATGAATGAATTAATCATTAAAAGCGTATAATAAAAGTCGGGATTGTTGATCGCGTCCTTTTGGCTTGCCAAGTGTAGGAATGCGGCGGTGGCGGCCGCTGCTGCCGGTTTCTCGATCATCTGGGTCTCTCGTAGTAGTCTTTGCTCGGCTCGAGCTACTACTCTCCCAGTGTTTATGCCATTGGGGTAACGTCTTGGTAGCTTCTATTTTCCCTCCTAAACCTTACATTCTCCAGGTTGAGAACACCCTGTTCTTTTCCTCGTTGAGAACCGAGAGTTCCGAATCGACGCGAACGCAGATTCATAGTTGTTGTTAGTCTACAGGTACATGGAAACTTTGCAATACTATATATCTCAAATCCTTTTTCCAATACAGAGCTTGCATTTAGTTATCTCTTGTAACAAATTGTTGCACTCGCGAAATCGGAAAGGATCGCAGCGGTGGCGGTGGCGACGGCTAAAGGTCAAGGCTATGTACGTACGACTATCGCGCGTCTCACAAATATCGACAAGTCGCACGCTAACCTTTGAATTTCCCGAGTTGTTTCAAACAAATCTTCAATTATTTGCTACTATCCGGACAATTAAACGCAAGTGATTTAAATTTTTTTAAAATAATTTCTATGAAAATAAATCATCAACTTATACTTGTCTTTTTCGTAATAAATGATGCTTTACAACGTCACATAGTGAATCAGGAAGCGTTGAGTTTGCAATTGTTTTCTCAGTTTTATAAGTTGCTAAAAGTTTTAATTATCGCCATTTCCCTTTTGTTTTCAAACATATTTCTGTGATTACATGTACCTAAATTTAAAAAAAATTAAGGTACATGTATGTCTTGCATTTCTTTTTGCCCAACTGATTAACTGAGTAATTGTTGAAACAAAAATGGCGATTAAAACGTGTAATTCGGTACATAGGGTCTGCTATCTCTCTCGCAAGTCGAGTTTCTCAGTCGAAATACAAACGAACGAATAATGTCGGTTGGCGGGGGATAAGACACCGTCAGCAGCGGTATTTACGTTCGGTGGTAGACCTTTCTCTCGGCAGTAACACCATCGACTCTGTAGTTATTCGGCAATATCGTTCGCTCAGCCCTTGGACGATTTCTCTCAAGTTTCTCTGTCCGATCGTCGTTAACTTTTGTTATTGCTCTCCATTAAAATAAGCAATACTCGTATATTCGTACAATTCTCTAATCGTAATCTCGTAAAAGCCACGCACCATTAACAGTGGCAAAAATAGCAGCGCAGCTGCGGAAAATCAAGTTTTTCTCTCGAATATTGGAGAAAATTTTTTAGCTCGGACTGTGATTACTGTTTAGCGTATTTTCAATTATGCTCTGTCGAACCGTAGATATACTTAAACAGCCATTTCAACCTTTACCGTTGAAAAAATAATTATTGTTATTATTGCAAGCAGCAATATACACCACAGGTCACTACGGTATATCCGAAAATAATGTAATGGTCGTGCGATAATACCTCGATTAATGTAACTTTGAAGGAATGACAAAAAAAGAGCGTGATAAACCCTTTCTGTGTCCGAAAAGAGAGTGACCGCCGCGCTCCTCTTGCTCCCATGTAGAATGCTACACAACACGAGGCGGCCAAGTTAAAGAAATTAAGGAGATGTGTAGTAGAATTGAAGCAGCGACGCTGCAGAAGTTGATGCGTCGTTGAATAATATATATGTACACGTATAAATATACATAATGGCATGGCCAGAGTCGGACTTGCTAACAGTATATGTTTATACGTGGAACGTAGTAACAGTAGTAGAACATACGCTTCGTATACAGATAATAAGGGAGAACGTTGACGCGCGAGCGCTTGGAGCTCTCGCGGTTACAGTTATGTTTGACGCAATGCTTCTGCGCTCGCTGCTCTCGCGTGTCTTTCTTTCCTGGTGTCTGTGTGTGTGTGTAATACCAAGCGAGGCGGTTAGCTCTCGGTTGTCCGGTGCTTTTGCTGTTAGTACTCGTTCGGCGAGCGCGTTATGCTCGCAAGAACATCTATCTATCTTTCGTTTCCTATCTAGAAACTCGAATCTTTCCATGCCAAATACTACTCGGAATCATTGCCACACTCGCGAGTCAGCATTTTCTTTCGTTACACCATGCACGGGATAACCTCTATCAATCGGTCTCTCTATTTTTCTATAATCAAGTCAATACCATTTTAACCGAACTATTAAAAAACGAAAATCATTCTCATTAACACCGTTATTATAGTTATTATAAATATTCACCACACGTGATTATTATCATTTAATTGTCGTGAAAAACTGTTTATCTGTAATGTCAAAGTATTTTACGAAAACGTATTCCAAATTCGCGAAATTATTATTTAAGAAAAAATCTTACACGTGTTTTCAAAGAAAAAATTATTTACTTTATTTCGTAGAAATAAAAAGATTCTCAAGCATTTATTTAAAATTTTTTTTTTTTAACTTTTTCTCATTAATGAATAAATAATAAAAATTAATCCGCGTTTCTTCCACATCCGTAAGTCAGGAAATAGGCAACTTATTGTTTCCAAAGAATAAATAAAATATGAAAATAATAGTAAAAGAAAGAAAAAAAAAAAAAAAAAAAAAAAAAAAAGTGTTATCCCGCTGTTGGGATAACGCATTCATATTGATTTACCGGAAGTCGGGTGATGCGGGTACGTTAGTGTGAGAAGAATATCGGACGAGTCAGGATGAGGAAGTGCATCGGGTCTCGAGTGCCGTTCCTTGGGGGCAAGCCGATAGAGATTCGCTGTTTTTGCACGCACCAAAGTTTATCTGTACATGGTGCGTTGCTTCGAGCGGCAGTGTTTTATTTTGTAGCGCTCAGTCTCGGTGCCGACGGTATATCTAAACTCTTTCTCTCAATCGTACACGCAGTCTCATTTATATGTCGTATATAATATAGTAGTAATCCAGGAGGACTCGCAACGCAATTCGAGAAAAGATTTTTAGTTAGCCCTGGACCTCGAGGTGAGATCCTAGATTATACGAGAAATTAATAGTCAAGAGATCGCGCTCGAGTATTACTCGCGCATCTCTGCGTTACCAATTTTTACCGCGTCGAGCGAGCTGACCCACGATACTTGGTCGAGTTTGTTGGTCAATCAACCCGTGTACGAGTTTGCCGCGCATTATATTTATTAGCGAAGAGTAATGAGATTCGAGTGTGCGTTACTGTGGAATATAATGGCCCTGCACCATTTATGATTTATTGTTCCGCGATTGTATCCTCTTTAATCGCGATCGGCTTCTCCGATAGAGGAATGACTCTTGCAGTAAATATTAGCGTTGCGTGCATACTGAACTGCCGTCACCGCCGCCGCCTCCACGGTTCTTGTCCTCGATACACAAATGCAACGTTTCTAACGCTTCATCGAGCGCAGCCACAAACCGGTACCTTTCAAATTATTTTCTCAGTATCTAGAGAGCGGAGGAAGGAGGATTAGGAACAAAAATTATCCCAGTACCAACTATTTTCTTTCTTAAAAGTCTCTATATTGAAAATTCCCGTTTCCACTGAAATGACTATAAAGCAATTTTTGTTGTAATATTCTTTAAAGCGTCAAGTATTTGAAAGAGTCGGTTGTCTAAATATACGGAAGAATTAGCGCGAATGAAGGCAAATGAAGACGAAGGAGGAGGAGAAAAAGAACAACAGCAATACAAAAGGTGGCTAAAGCGCGTCTAAAAATGAAGGAGCCACCAATTGGTAGACGGGGCGTGCGACGTCCTCTTATAGACTCTTGATAGTCTTCCAATCTGTCTCACGCGTAAATTCACCGATATAACTTGCTCATTATAATGTACACTATACGTCGAATGTACGAGACATTCTCTCGCTTGATTCAATGATTTTTTATTTACTCTCTTTAAGTTCTTATAAAGATGATAAATACTACTTTGCGATAACTTGTTAAAAATTTGATATTCTTTGCATGATATATTGTTTTTGCCAGAAATAAAAATTGTACCGACGTGGGTTCGTTCGTTCGTTCATAAGTAAGTTTGATCGTTGGGTATCGCTATGCTCGCACAGGAGAATCACCAATCAAGCTCTAGCACTTTCCAATAACCCTAAGCACCATACAGAGCCTCTTTCTCCATGTTCCGCTGCTCTTTTTTCCTCTCTATGTTGTGGCAAACTCACTAGCCACGAGTTACTCACTAGAGACAAAGCTATACGTTCGCCTGCCTGCTGCAAATATGCCGCCGAGGCAATGCTATTCGAGAAAGTGCCACTCACTTGCACCTTGCTTGTGCTGCTGCTGCACCTCACGGAGAACGTTCGTCCGTTTACATGTTTCTCCGTTGAGACGGCGCGCGAGTGTGCGACGCGCTAGCGTGACCTCTCCGAAAACCTTTCGTGGCGGTGGTGCTTCAATCACAGTTAAACAGTATTCTAATATTGTTATTATTACCGAAAAACAAAAAATTAACACGAGAAATTTCACAAAGTAAACTAATAATAAGAATCAGAAAATTGCCGTTCTACAATGATTAATAATATTCTCGTTAAATTTTATTATTTCGACAAATGGTTCAAGCGATCCTTCGATATGTTATCGTAATAAAAATGTTCAGAAATGGCAACGTTGCCGCGACTTTTGTTGATTTTTTTAACCGTCCATTGTCTACTTTTGTGAGCTCATTGAGCAACTATATTGAGCAAATTGAGCCGGTTTAGTTCGCGTGGCCACTCTGTTTTCGCTGTTTTTTTTTATTATTTTTATTTTATTTTTTTTTAAATTTTTATGTTAATTTATATTCCATTACGTAATTTAGTCCGGTTTCCTTTTTGCCAGCATTGTATTAATTTTCAAGGGCTTGTCCCGTCCAATGTAAAATAAATAAATAAATAAATACTTACATGAAGGAAAAATCAATCTTGCTATTTATATTTAAATATGTTGAATTTTTTGAGACTTATTTTTGTCAAGTACGAAAACTTTTGATCCAATCGAAATATTAGTTAGGTACTATTCGGTGTGCGTGTGTTTCGGAGAAGCATCTCAAAGAGGCTACTCAACGTCATTTCTCGTCGACTCGTGCAATTATCCTGGCTGTTCGGCCTCCTTCTATGGTTTCGAAAAATATTGATAGTGTGGCAAGAGAACGACTTTCGAAAAGATCCGGGGAACGATGATTTGGAAATTTTGATAATGCTAGAAAGCATGTCACCAACGAGGAGGAGAGCGCATAGTTGCGGAACTTTAATTTACCCGTGCCCACGACCAATTCAAGCATCTGCAATGTCAATTTACGTTAAAATCTTTCTTTTGCCGGTATGTCTTGTTGAAATCTATGCGCAGTATAGCCGAGTAGTTGGAATAATTCGCGAGCAGCTTAATCCGCAGTCGTTGCTCGCAAATCTCCTACCGGTCATCAAATTTCTCTTCTTTACTGTACCAACATGTAAAAACTGTGCACGTCCGGTCTTGTTAAGCGTTCCGCCGCGCGTCGGCAATGAAATATGTGCCAGTAACACCACAAAGTAACACAACTCGTCGCCATCTCGGCAGTTATCGCTCGCAACGAGAATAATAATAATAATAATAATAATAATAATAATATTGTAAAATATTAATCTTTTAATACCTCTTTAGCGAGACATGTATGGGAGTTTATATGGGTTAAAATTTAATTTTCAGGAACAAAAAAAAAGCAATAAAGTGATGATAAATTTTATACTTGATAGTTTTCATTCTAAAAAGCGATTTTAATAAAGTAAAAAAAGTATTTGTCGGCTGAATCTAGGGCACGTTTGAGCGTCGAGTGACTGCACCAATGAGTCTAAAACTCCAGAAGAGCCAACAGTGGAGCAACGAGACAGGAAAGCACCGCAACGCGAATTGAAATAGATGAGATATTACGTTTGGTCACAGCGGATGTCAACTATACTCGGCGGTCCGTTCGCTCACGAGAATTGCTCACTGACAACGGATAGTGCATCTGTATATATATATATATATATATGTATATACACATATTTTTATATACTCTTCGAATCAACATAATGACGAATCTCGATGCTTTCATCGTTCTCGTAACATAGTTTACACGTGACGGAGTGAGAAAACGCGTACATAATACTTTAACCGCTGTGTCTATTACTGTAAATTGGCGCACGCAATTACTTGAACGTGCGTAGGTCCCTATACTACACCAGATCGCACCAGAATCTTACAAGAAAGAATTCTGAAAGTTGGGTAGTAGATACGAAAGATGCGTCTCATCGCAAAAACTCTGTAGTGATTGTACGTTAAATACATGTCTAATTGATATCGAAAAATCATATGGAAAAATACAAACCGTAAGAATATTTTGACTGAAAGTAGTGCTTTAGCTTTATTTCACGTAAAGTTAAACTACTTACGTGGCAAAATGTTTTCTGGTTTTTATAATCGCCGAGATAGTAACATCAGAATCCCGGAAGAGAATGGAAGTAAGAGGAGAACGTTTTTTATACGCGATAGTACAATTATTTTATCGATGCACCGAGAGGATGGATAATTGAGCGTGTGAGGGCTTATTGCGGGCCATTTCTTGTTGTCGCGATGTGCGTCATTAATCCGACAGCAGAGCAGCCACGGTAGCAACACCGAGCGCGCCTTGCACCTTGCGTCCTTCTTCTCTTCGCCGCCATTGGTAGATGGCACCAAGTTCGTGTACGGAGGGTAACTAGGTGCAGTGACGTAGAAGGCTCGTGCTACCACTAAAACCGCGATTAGCGTAGCGCAGAAGAGCACAAGAGTGGCAACCCCGGTCGTTGGCGCAAAACCGTATAATATACGGTATAATCGCCGAGCAAGTGAATTTTAAGATATCACGATTATTCCCGCTTGGCACAGCGGCGCGAAACCAGTGGGGCCTAGAGCGAGGTGCTGGAGAGAACCCAGCAAACAGGGCAAGCTAACGAAATTACGACTATACGATCTCCTCGAATAGACACCAATAAATACTATTAATATTAACGTTATTATTATCCAGGCAGAATAAGAGCCCGCGAACAAGTGGCCGAAGTCATATTCTCATCGTACAACTCGGGAAGGGCTTTTTATTAAATTGCAATTTCAGTAATATTTAACAAATATTTCTTAACAAGCACCGTTCATTGGCACAACAATCATATACATGGGTCCTTTAGATAAATGCTCAAAACGAGAAAAACTTGGAGGAAATATTATATCGAATAAGACCGTGAAAAATCTTGCATTCAAATTTCTTAAATCCGGGTTTTCGATTTATTTTACGTCATCAGAATGCGCATACTGATCGTCAGATATGATTGATTGGTGGGAGCGACTTTTTTTTTTACGGTTAAAAAAAGAAAAACACCAATACGGACTTTCGATAATTCGGATAGGCTTTTCTCGATGTAATTATCCATGGTCTTTCGACGTGCAATCAGTTTTTATCGAGTCATTTTAGTCGAGCGACAGACACTACGGTAGGGGGAGGATCGAGTCATCCGTTAAAAGAAATTCAACTTGAACTTCCAGAAATTGTCAGTGGAGCAAGTGTACAATTGTATTAAGAAAATACAAGAACCACAAAACTGTCGATTTCACCTGGAACGGCCCATGTAACTTGCAGAGGATAGCGAGGGTTATTACCGCTGAGGTTACAGACCGCGGTTAACGGCAGATCTAGGTCGGCAGTAGTCTCTACACATGCTGTATTTGATACTTGGGATAAGCACAGATAGGGAGAGAGAGAGAGAACGATTATATTTACATTTGCCCTTAGAATCCCTTGAAATGAGGATAAAATTAATCTAATTGTGGTAACCACAAAGTGATGTTAATAAAGTCATGTGAAAAAAAAAAGTATTTTCTGGTTATTGTAAATAAAAAAAGGCGTGTAGGGCTCAACGATGTTACAACATCAATTAACTAGATATCATTACGACATAAAAGTAAATAAAAATATGCCCAGCAGATTATGCGAGCAACATAAGAGAATGAAAAATAAAATTTTATATTGAAAGAATAATGTGTAAAACGCAACGCGTCCTACTCCTGGGTGGAAAGAGGAGTTTAGAGGTTGAGCGGTCAATACCACCGGTGCTGTATTTACCGTCGTCATTGGTCGCTTACTTGCTCTCCTGCAAGCCAGATGGGTCAGGGTGGCTAGGACTCGACGGCGGATTCATGGAAGAAACGGTACACTACCTACCTACCTACCTACCTACCTACCTAACACGGGATAATAAAACATAGCAGAGGTGGGTTTGTCGTGAGACTGGATCTGTCGTGAGTTTATACTATATGAAATAGTACCTAGTCGTGGTGGTGGTGGTGGTGCTGTGTGACCGAAGTCGAGGTCAGAAAAGTCTCAAGGTGCTCTAACAGCTCGCTACCACCGCTACCGCCGCCGCATTCGTAATACTTGTCGCTTGCCACACGGGATAGAGATATCGTCATTGAGAGAACTGTGGCGATAGCTCTCTCGCAGGATGCCGTCGTTTATCCAAACCTCGTCCAAGTGACGTAACTAAAGAGCTTTATGGATTGAGGGTACGCGACTGTAGTGCGAGATCCCCTCCTTTAAATTCTCGATGTATAAAACAAATATACGTTTTATTGGCGAGCTGCTGAAATTTTCAAGCACGATTTCAAAGACAACAGAAAGAAAATATGTCACTTTAACTATTGCTTCCCAGGAGTGAGTATCAATTAGTGATATTAGGATATTCCATTCAAGAGTAAGTGTAACATATACGTTGTGCTTAGTCACATTGATACACAAAGTCCGCGTGTGTCTCATTCACAATGAAGCATAAAAACAAGCTCATTCACAATGAAGCATAAAAACAAGCTCAGCCCACAGAGGAGCAAAGTAGAAGCGTCTCTTTGAGGTAAACTTGGGACTTATCGAATGTGGAACATTTGTCGCCGCCGCCGCCGCCGCTAAACGCTTGGTGCAAAATGTTTTGCACTCCCAAGCAGCCAAGTATGGCACGACGTCTTGTTGCTCGTCACGAAGCAGACGCAGTCAGACGGCACACTCTTTTTAACGTCGGTCATGGACATCAAACAGAGGAGTGAGCATTTCCTCGAGTTCACAAAGCATACAGTGAACGTACGAGTTGTTGATAATTTTCAACGATAATTTAACAATAACTATTTAATTATCCAGAAATGAGAATGGAGTAAAATAGCGGGACGCGCGAGTGTATGTAGAGACAAGTATTTATCAAATTATCCGAGAGTTATTGTGCAGTGTTTGATGTACCTACGATATCGCGGGTTAACCGCACATTGGAGCTTGAGGATTATAGGAGCGCGCCGTCCGAACAAGAGTCGAGTCCCGTGAACTTTACGACGACAACTAAACGCTTTTTCTTGTTTTGCCACTGTAAACCTATCCTTTTAAACTCGTGCATTACAAGTATACAAGTGTTTAGGCTTGAGCGTTTGCCAATGTTGGTTCTCATGCAATTTCACAATCGCTCACGATCGTTAATGTTGCTGCTCGGATTATTTCATATACAGAACAAAAGAAATATTGTACGCGTGTGGTAATATAATAATATAGAGTTGGACGGCGCCGCGGGTTAACAGCGAGGTCGACCGATCGAATCTGGAATATCGGGTCGAATACCGGTCGTAACGCGACGACAACTCTACGCGCGACGATCGGCCTACTTTGTTTCCATCTGCTTTTTTTATAATACGCTACCTTACTACTGCACGGCAATGCCCTCTCTCAAACCCGGGCATCTGTTATATACACCGGAAAAGAAATTCCCTGGTAATGCGCGTAAGATTATTATGGATTATTATAGCTAAAAACAATCTTTTATTATTCACCAAGACATTTCATTTCATAATCTTTAGTGTTCCTTTTTAAGGATATCCGTATGACAGTTGTGCGAGATTTCGCCTTCCGATGTCGTGCCGAGTGAACCAAAATACCGAAAAAACATTTCGTTGAATTCGATCGAGCTCTTGAATTTTTGTACAACAATGAATTTCAAATACTTGCTGATAAATATAAAAGGGCAAAGCTCTAATTTCCATTATTTTCATCACCATCACATCTGTAGATATTCACAAATGTGTGTATAAGCAAAGATCTCGTCATAAGCAATTGACACATGTCAGAGCGCAAGTGCGATAAATACTATTGCTAAAAGTCATATCGACGACGAGAGATAAACATTAGCAATGTTGGTTGTAAAACAACGGTTAGGAAAAATAATGTCGGAGAAGATAGAATGGATTCTTACCGTTCACGGCGTCTTGCTGGGCCCACACATAATCCACGAGATAGGGCATTAACGCAACACCGAGTCTCACCACAGTCGCTAAATTACCCATTATGCGTCGGCATTATTCACTACGCTTTTGGTACAGCGATTTATTATCGTAGCTCAATGCTTATCACGTTTTTTTCCCTCTCTTTCTTTTCGTTAATAGAAAGTCACTTGACTTGACGAGAGAATACAGCTGAAAATATGGGGTGAAACGACGACGAAAATATACATCTGGGCCGCCCGGCGTACCGTGACACACTGATCGCGTCTAACAAATATACTTGGCGCGGAGTGAAAGGAACGATTTTGCCGTTGGTGGCGCTCCGACGATACTCAACTGCATGCTCAGTCGAAACCATAATTTTCATTTGTAAACGGATTCATGTCTATGGCATCAGAATTTTTATTCCGACCACCCTAGACTGAAACTTTGAAAGGATGTTGCCTGTTCTTTTATTTTGCCAAGTTGTAGAGATAGTTTAACTTTTTATTCTTCAATGTTTTATTCATTCATTTATTATTCGTTGTTATGACGTCCGAGAGGTTCAAACGTTTGATACGTCCTGGCCATTAATCTGTCTTGATATTTTATTATTGACATATTAAGGAGACCCAGTCACCTAAATAATAAAAAAAATAAACAAATTACGGTAAGCCCATTTACCTAGACAATCCCATCAAATCAATTCCAAGTAGGGCGAATTAATTAATTAAATATATTATTTATCGTTAATTAATTAATAAATAATAATGATTTATTTATTATTACTTAATTCATTAATAATAAATAATGCATTACTCCACCGTGTTACAAGTCGGAAAGTTGTGTGCTCGGTCGGTAATTACATACGGTCGATACAGTCGAATCGAATCGTAGTACTACACCAAGTGAAATTTTTTTTACCGACAACTGAACCCAAGTTACCAAGAGAAATTTCTTTAGGTAAGGGAAATCCAAGGAAGGTAAGGAACCTAAACAAATTTGAAATTGCAAAACGAAATAACACAAAACCAAATTAAAAAAACGACTGCAACCTCTTAGCTTAAGAGGCAGTGATACACCGAAACTTTTGTAGTCGGGGCCGATAATGTATGTTTCAGAGCCATATATGTATACTTTTTTTTCCGCGAATATTTTTAGAAAAAAAAAGACCTTTCGATACAGTCTGTTGGGCGGACCAAAAACGTTTTTTAAAGGGTACTAGATCCGATTATTACGACATGTGTTTTTTGAAATTATTATCTAGTAATATGATTGAAATTTATTTTGCATGTGATTTAAGATTTTATATTTTAAAAAAAATTATTTGTTTATAATTCAACTTTACTTGAGCTGTAACTTGGAAATTCCGATAACCACGATATTTTGGGTATGTTCATAAAAAAGTGCATTTCGAACTGAAAAGGTTGATAATGCGCAAGTCGATGGATATTTCGTTTTTAACGAATTTAATAAAAAATTAAAAATAAATATTTCCGCAATATCGAATCATACATGGTCATTATATTTGTATTGGTCGAGTGATAAGCTCGCTGTATATATATCGTAATAATTAATTCATCGTAAATTCTCGGTTTTCTAGTTCGTAACTCCCAAATCCCAATAATGGGGGTATTTTTGGTATGCAGGAAAGAAAGAGTTTTTTGTCCAAAAGAAGGCGGTCATGCCCAATCCGGTGGATATTTCGATTTATACAAGTTATATCGAGGCACAAATGTTCGGTTTACCGACGCAACGTGTAGTAAACCTAAAGAACCTAAATCAATGGGTTTAGAACCTATCTAAAATGTTAAACGGCCAAAATATGCGTCTTTAAATTCTCTATCAAACTATGTAATAAAAATCAGGGTTTACCGACGCAACATGTAGTAAACCTAAAGAACCTGGAAATGATCGTGAAGTGATCAGGAGGTAATTAGGAGGTGATAAGGAAGCGAAGTGTGTGGGTGGGGTGTGGGGTGCGTGTGTGTGTGGGGTGTGGGGTGTGGGGTGTGTGTGTGTGTGTGTGTGTGGGGTGTGTGTGTGTGTGTGTGTGTGTGTTTGTGGGGTGTGGGGTGTGGTGTGGGGTGTGTGTGTGGGTTGTGTGTGTGTGTGTGGGGTGTGTGTGTGTGTGTGTGTGTTTGTGGGGTGTGGGTTGTGTGTGTGTGGGGTGTGTGTGTGTGTGTGTGTTTGTGGGGTGTGGGGTGTGTGTGTGTGTGGGGTGTGGGGTGTGTGTGTGTGTGTGTGAGGGGGGTGGTGTGTGGGGTGTGCGTGTCTATGCGTGTTTATGTGTGTTTGTGCGTGTTTATGCGTGTTTGTGCGTGGTTGTGCGTGTTTGTGCGTGTTTGTGCGTGTTTATGCGTGTCTATGCGTGTTTATGCGTGTTTGTGCGTGTTTATGCGTGTTTGTGCGTGTTTATGCGTGTCTATGCGTGTTTATGCGTGTTTGTGCGTGTTAATGCGTGTTAATGCGTGTTAATGCGTGTTAATGCGTGTTTATGGGTTCTTTAGGTTCTTTAGGTTCTTTAGGTTCTTTAGGTTTTAGAGCCATATACGACGGTATATGTATACTTTTTTTTCGGTGAATATTTTTAGAAAAAAAAGACCTTTCGATACAGACTGGTGGGCGGACGAAAATCGTTTTTTAAAGGGTACTAGATCCGATTATTCGGATATGTGTCGTTTGAAAAAATTATCTACTAATATGATTGAATTTGATTTTGCATGCGATTTAAGAATATATTTTTTTCAAAATTATTTGTTTATAATTAAACTTTACTTGAGCTGTAACTTGGAAATCACGATAACCACGATATTCTGGGTATGTTCATAAAAAAGTGCATTTCGAACTGAAAAGATTGGTAATGCGCAAGTCGATGGCACTTTCGTTTTTAAGGAATTTAATAAAGAATTAAAAACAAATACTTCCGCAATGTCGAATCATACATGGTCATTCTATTTGTATTGATTGAGTGATAAGCTCGCTGAATATATATCGTAATAATTAATACATCGTAAATTCTCGATTTCCCAGTTCGCAACTCTCAAATCCCGATAACGAGGGTATTTTTGGTATGTAGGAATGAAAGAGTTTTTTGTCCAAAAGAAGGTGGTCATGGCCAATCCGGTGGCACTTTCGATTTATAAAAGTTATATCGAGGTGCAAATGTTCGTAAATTCAAATTATTATTGGAAAATGGTATTTTATTTATTCGGAACTGCAGTTGGTGTTGTTGCAATGTAATGTATACAAACTATTGTCGATAAAGTTATTTTGGTGATTATTTCCGATTTACCGATCGATATCGTCATAATCCCGTTAACTAGGGTATTTTTGGTATGCAGGAATGAAAGAGCTTTTTGTCCAAAATAAGATGGTCTTGGCCAATCCGGTGGCTCTTTCGATTTATACAAGTTATATCGAGGTGCAAATGTTCGTAAATGCAAATTATTATTGGAAAATGGTATTTTATTTATTCGGAACTGCAGTTGGTGTTGTTGCAATGCAATGTATACAAACTATTGTCGATAAAGTTAATTTGGTGATTATTTCCGATTTACCAATCGATATCTTCATAATCACGATAATGAGGGTATTTTTGGTATGCAGGAAAGAAAGAGTTTTTTGTCCAAAAGAAGGTGGTCATGGCCAATCCGGTGGCACTTTCGATTTATAAAAGTTTTATGTGTAAGATTACTTTACAACTTTTGTATTTACCTAAAATATCCGAGTTTTTTTCTGCATTTCGGTAGAGAATGTTAATACGCAAATTTTGGTCGTTTTAGATTTGAGCTAAGTAAAAATGGGTTTGATTTGGAGCACTTTTTTTTTTAGATTGGAACGGACAAAGTCATTTCATGAGTTATTCTATGGGAAAAACCTTTTTTTTTTTTTTGCCTATCAATAGAGAATATTAATACGCAACTTTTGGTCGGTGTAGATTTGAGCTAAGTGTTGATTTTTCCGAGTTAGACTACTTTTTCTGAACAAGCTTAAGGTTCTTTAGAGCCATGTACGACGATATATATATATTTTCTTTTTCGGTGAATGTTTAAAAAAAAAAACAGATAGTTTGTATAGCTATTGTCGATAAAGTTAATTTGGTGATTATTTCCGATTTACCAATCGATATCTTCATAATCACGATAATGAGGGTATTTTTGGTATGCAGGAAAGAAAGAGTTTTTTGTCCAAAAGAAGGTGGTCATGGCCAATCCGGTGGCACTTTCGATTTATACTAGTTATATCGAGGTGCAAATGTTCGTAAATGCAAATTATTATTGGAAAATGGTATTTTATTTATTCGGAACTGCAGTTGGTGTTGTTGCAAGGCAATGTATACAAACTATTGTCGATAAAGTTAATTTGGTGATTATTTCCGATTTACCAATCGATATCTTCATAATCACGATAATGAGGGTATTTTTGGTATGCAGGAAAGAAAGAGTTTTTTGTCCAAAAGAAGGTGGTCATGGCCAATCCGGTGGCACTTTCGATTTATAAAAGTTTTATGTGTAAGATTACTTTACGACTTTTGTATTTACCTAAAATATCTGAGTTTTTTTCTGCATTTCGGTAGAGAATGTTAATACGCAAATTTTGGTCGTTTTAGATTTGAGCTAAGTAAAAATGGGTTTGATTTGGAGCACTTTTTTTTTTAGATTGGAACGGATAAAGTCATTTCATGAGTTATTCTATGGGAAACACCTATTTTTTTTTTTTGCCTATCGATAGAGAATATTAATATGCAACTTTTGGTCGTTGTAGAATTGGAGCTAAGTGTTGGCTGGTCCGAGTTAGAGTACTTTTTCTGAACAAGCTTAAGGTTCTTTAGAGCCATGTACGACGATATGTATATATTTTCTTTTTCGGTGAATGTTTAAAAAAAAAAACAGATAGTTTGTATAGCTATTGTCGATAAAGTTAATTTGGTGATTATTTCCGATTTACCAATCGATATCTTCATAATCACGATAATGAGGGTATTTTTGGTATGCAGGAAAGAAAGAGTTTTTTGTCCAAAAGAAGGTGGTCATGGCCAATCCGGTGGCACTTTCGATTTATAAAAGTTTTATGTGTAAGATTACTTTACGACTTTTGTATTTACCTAAAATATCTGAGTTTTTTTCTGCATTTCGGTAGAGAATGTTAATACGCAAATTTTGGTCGTTTTAGATTTGAGCTAAGTAAAAATGGGTTTGATTTGGAGCACTTTTTTTTTAGATTGGAACGGATAAAGTCATTTCATGAGTTATTCTATGGGAAACACCTATTTTTTTTTTTGCCTATCGATAGAGAATATTAATATGCAACTTTTGGTCGTTGTAGAATTGGAGCTAAGTGTTGGCTGGTCCGAGTTAGAGTACTTTTTCTGAACAAGCTTAAGGTTCTTTAGAGCCATGTACGACGATATGTATATATTTTCTTTTTCGGTGAATGTTTAAAAAAAAAAACAGATAGTTTGTATAGCTATTGTCGATAAAGTTAATTTGGTGATTATTTCCGATTTACCAATCGATATCTTCATAATCACGATAATGAGGGTATTTTTGGTATGCAGGAAAGAAAGAGTTTTTTGTCCAAAAGAAGGTGGTCATGGCCAATCCGGTGGCACTTTCGATTTATAAAAGTTTTATGTGTAAGATTACTTTACGACTTTTGTATTTACCTAAAATATCTGAGTTTTTTTCTGCATTTCGGTAGAGAATGTTAATACGCAAATTTTGGTCGTTTTAGATTTGAGCTAAGTAAAAATGGG
>OZ019981.1:0-87500 GCA_963970395.1 Ephialtes manifestator
AACCTAAAGAACCTAAAGAACCTAAAGAACCTAAAGAACCTAAAGAACCTAAAGAACCTAAAGAACCTAAAGAACCTAAAGAACCTAAAGAACCTAAAGAACCTAAAGAACCTAAAGAACCTAAAGAACCTAAAGAACCTAAAGAACCTAAAGAACCTAAAGAACCTAAAGAACCTAAAGAACCTAAAGAACCTAAAGAACCTAAAGAACCTAAAGAACCTAAAGAACCTAAAGAACCTAAAGAACCTAAAGAACCTAAAGAACCTAAAGAACCTAAAGAACCTAAAGAACCTAAAGAACCTAAAGAACCTAAAGAACCTAAAGAACCTAAAGAACCTAAAGAACCTAAAGAACCTAAAGAACCTAAAGAACCTAAAGAACCTAAAGAACCTAAAGAACCTAAAGAACCTAAAGAACCTAAAGAACCTAAAGAACCTAAAGAACCTAAAGAACCTAAAGAACCTAAAGAACCTAAAGAACCTAAAGAACCTAAAGAACCTAAAGAACCTAAAGAACCTAAAGAACCTAAAGAACCTAAAGAACCTAAAGAACCTAAAGAACCTAAAGAACCTAAAGAACCTAAAGAACCTAAAGAACCTAAAGAACCTAAAGAACCTAAAGAACCTAAAGAACCTAAAGAACCTAAAGAACCTAAAGAACCTAAAGAACCTAAAGAACCTAAAGAACCTAAAGAACCTAAAGAACCTAAAGAACCTAAAGAACCTAAAGAACCTAAAGAACCTAAAGAACCTAAAGAACCTAAAGAACCTAAAGAACCTAAAGAACCTAAAGAACCTAAAGAACCTAAAGAACCTAAAGAACCTAAAGAACCTAAAGAACCTAAAGAACCTAAAGAACCTAAAGAACCTAAAGAACCTAAAGAACCTAAAGAACCTAAAGAACCTAAAGAACCTAAAGAACCTAAAGAACCTAAAGAACCTAAAGAACCTAAAGAACCTAAAGAACCTAAAGAACCTAAAGAACCTAAAGAACCTAAAGAACCTAAAGAACCTAAAGAACCTAAAGAACCTAAAGAACCTAAAGAACCTAAAGAACCTAAAGAACCTAAAGAACCTAAAGAACCTAAAGAACCTAAAGAACCTAAAGAACCTAAAGAACCTAAAGAACCTAAAGAACCTAAAGAACCTAAAGAACCTAAAGAACCTAAAGAACCTAAAGAACCTAAAGAACCTAAAGAACCTAAAGAACCTAAAGAACCTAAAGAACCTAAAGAACCTAAAGAACCTAAAGAACCTAAAGAACCTAAAGAACCTAAAGAACCTAAAGAACCTAAAGAACCTAAAGAACCTAAAGAACCTAAAGAACCTAAAGAACCTAAAGAACCTAAAGAACCTAAAGAACCTAAAGAACCTAAAGAACCTAAAGAACCTAAAGAACCTAAAGAACCTAAAGAACCTAAAGAACCTAAAGAACCTAAAGAACCTAAAGAACCTAAAGAACCTAAAGAACCTAAAGAACCTAAAGAACCTAAAGAACCTAAAGAACCTAAAGAACCTAAAGAACCTAAAGAACCTAAAGAACCTAAAGAACCTAAAGAACCTAAAGAACCTAAAGAACCTAAAGAACCTAAAGAACCTAAAGAACCTAAAGAACCTAAAGAACCTAAAGAACCTAAAGAACCTAAAGAACCTAAAGAACCTAAAGAACCTAAAGAACCTAAAGAACCTAAAGAAACACTAGAGAGAGAGAAATATTTTGACATAAAGAAAAAGGATTAAAAACACGAAATGTATGCTAAATAAAATTTGACAAAAACACATTCATAACGAAATAACAAAAGTTGATGATGCAGAAACGAGGTAATTAAACCTTGGAATTTGTAAATCACGAGACCAAATATTATAAAGGCGTGATGCAAATTTAGGTCACCACGTTAAAGACTTAGGAAACTTACATTAACGAAGTTATTCTACAAAAACCATAATGGTTTATAATGATAAAATAATAACACATAATTACGACAAAATAACAACAAGAGTTACGACCATTCTTAATTCAAAATCACTTCCAATAATTATATTGGGATCGTGATCAGAAAACGTCGTATTGAATTATACTAACGAAAACCTCGTATTTAGTTATTTTGTCGTAATACATGCAGAGAAATTTAGTAATTATAAAAATAAGGTAGTTGATTAACGCGACACGTAATAAACGTAACGAATATTTTCATGTAAAGTATTAAGCTGCAGGGATATTGGTAACCAAAGCGTGGTTTATATCAGCAACAGGCTATTCAATTCGTTAGTTGGAATAGAGACGCTCGAGACTCCAGAGATCTATATTAAGAATTCCAGGAAACGGTAGCTTCGGTGATGCAAAGAGTGAGTTAGAATTAAGGAGTTCACGAAGATGCTAGTTACTGACCGAGCAATCGAAGTAGGAGGTAAAGGTCTTGAGACGACATCTTCTTGGCAGTACGGGTGGACGAACGGGAGCTCGGTCGCTAGGCGAAATAATGAACACCGCGGATAGATTTAGGGATAGCGAAGTTTTTGCGGACGTACAACGGGCAATTAGCCACCGAATTAAGTAGAATTCGAAGCACCGCGTATAAAAAAAAAGTAACGACGAAAGAATATCTTGCAGAATCAGTTAATAAAAGACTTTACGAAATTTAAATTCTCGGTTTAAAGAAACATACTTTATCGGACCAAATAGAGATTCAGTGTTCCTCTTTGGAGTTAATAATTCGTTCATTGTTCAACGAATTAAACTCAGGATACGGGCGTGGCTTTCGAGTCAGTTCTTCGTCCGAACAGTTTAATTCGGAATTAACAATTTATTTGAGAATTCGTTCGACTTCTGGAATATTATTCTGTAACGTATTGACTTTTCATTTTACAAATTTAAATTCTCAGTTTAAATAAACGTATTTTTGTCGGACCGAATAGTGATTCAGCGTTCCTTGGTGGAGTTAATAATTCTTTCATTGTTTAACGAGTTAAATTCAGGATACGGGCGTGGCTTTCGAGTCAGTCCTTCGTCTGAACAGTTTAATTCGGAATTAACAATTTATTTGAGAATTCGTCCGACATTTGAAAACTTATTCTGCAACATATTGACATGTTATTAGACGAACAGTTTTAAAACCAGATAACTACAATTTTTATCGAATAACAGAATTTACGTTTAATTAAACGTTGCGATTATTACTTTTAATTTTCCATGTAAGGGGATATTAAACGCAATTATATTGAAAATTTACGCGGTTTTGAATCACCTGATTTCCCCCTGATGATACCCCCTGATTTCCCCAACACCTGATTTCACCCATTCTTAGTTTAAATCATTAGGCGGGTTGTCCGAACTAGCGAGAGGGCCAAAAGGAGGCGGTGGCACAGTGTAACCAAGCCCTGAGTTTGGTGTAATATCGATCTGATTTGCAACGCGATTTTCGATGTCCGTCTCGACAGGCGGGACGGGCATAGAAAAATCTATTTGCGATACACTCGCGTTTCTTTGAGCAGTCGGATGACCAGGATTGGGAGCCGAGTTATAATTATTTGGCCGACGAGGGTTAGGAGGATACGGCGGGTGAGCATATGCACCCCCCTGCGAATGGTTTCTCGAGTTAGGGTGATTATATTGTGAATTAGCAGAAGTGGATAAACCTGTGGAACCACGATTAACACGCTCTCCATCGCGATAAACCATGTCGAGCTGAGCTAGCGCATTCGATACGACGTTAGTTTGAGCAAAGTCCACAGTAACGAGAGCTTCACGTACGCGAGCTGGGAGTTGTTGGACCACAGTATAATTAGCCTCATAGGCATCCATGGGAGGAATAAAATGCTGAGCTTCAGTGATTTGTTTCAAAAAATAGGTTTGGGTTGACCCCATACCAGCAACATAACGGCGCGACAACCATTGACTCTTAATCCTGACTCGAACCGGAATTGAGAAGAACTCGTTCAAAAATGCTGACTTGAATACTGCATAGGTTTGGAATAGATGTCTACTTGCATTAAACCATATCTTGGCTCTCCCCTCAAACGTACTCTCTATAATCAACAGTTTAGTACCATCAGACTCTACTCGCTTGACTAAGAAATATTTTTCCAGATGTTCTAAAAAGTCCCTTGGATGAGTTTTCGTGTCGTTATCAAAGTTGGGCAATTTTATATCAAGTTTAACCGATTGTAATCCCCTAAGGAGCCTAACCAATTCATTAGGGTCATCGCGAGGTTCTTGTTGAGGACCCTGCCCCTCTAATGGAACTTGCTCATGAGGCAGAACAAGTCGCGGTACTTGTTCTGGGGGTGGACCTTGCCCCTGATAATCCGCACCCCGATAAGCCTCACCACGTAGAGTGTTAATTTCGACCTGCTGTGCAGCCAGTTGCGCTCGCAGTTGCTGCAGTTCTTCGACAACTGCGGCCCCATTAATCTCGGGAAACGCATGTCGCATGCGCTCTAATTCTGCTCGCTGCCGCCCGATCTCTTCCGACTCATTCCGGAGACGGTCTCTCTCTTGTTCAAGATCATCCTGTTCGTCCATTTTGAAAGAATTATTTAAATTCACTTTTACTTTTCCTAGGTGTTTCTTTTGTGACTGTGTTTTAGGAAATTTTTTAACGGTCGAAATGGGGGAAGCTATTTCTTCTTCCTCCCTATTCTTGCGCTCTTTCGACCTAGTGCCAACGGGACTATGACCCACAGACATGAATAATTATTGATCTCAGAACTGGATAATTCAAATAGAAGTTTAACAACCTCCAAGACGAATCCGCTATGTTAGATGCTACTCGTCGAGTCCCTGTTCGGGCGCCAATTGTAATATAATTCGTTATCGTGTAATGAAATCTTTTATTTAGAGTTTACTGGTAGTTTTATATACTGGGTACTTGCAGATAAGAAAGGTAGAAGAAAGCCAAAATGCCAATCAGGCGGACTCACAAGTTATAACTGGACGGCAAATCTATATATATATTGCGACGTACTGAAGGGATACCGAGTGGTGATCCAACGGCGAATAAATGGAAAATATTAATGATTAAGGAATTAATGATTCGGAACAAATTGCTTTAAATTAGAACGAGTTGGTTTATTATATTCTGGGGCCGACGGAGTTAACAAGACGGATTCCGAAGGCAAACGAATGGTGATTTACAATTAATGTCACCAGCTGAGATCAATTTCCAGAACAATACGAACACTCTTCTTTCAAAATCGTCGAACAGTTTAGAACGAATCGCTAACGGGATTCTTAATAGAACCTAAAGAACCTAAAGAACCTAAAGAACCTAAAGAACCTAAAGAACCTAAAGAACCTAAAGAACCTAAAGAACCTAAAGAACCTAAAGAACCTAAAGAACCTAAAGAACCTAAAGAACCTAAAGAACCTAAAGAACCTAAAGAACCTAAAGAACCTAAAGAACCTAAAGAACCTAAAGAACCTAAAGAACCTAAAGAACCTAAAGAACCTAAAGAACCTAAAGAACCTAAAGAACCTAAAGAACCTAAAGAACCTAAAGAACCTAAAGAACCTAAAGAACCTAAAGAACCTAAAGAACCTAAAGAACCTAAAGAACCTAAAGAACCTAAAGAACCTAAAGAAACACTAGAGAGAGAGAAATATTTTGACATAAAGAAAAAGGATTAAAAACACGAAATGTATGCTAAATAAAATTTGACAAAAACACATTCATAACGAAATAACAAAAGTTGATGATGCAGAAACGAGGTAATTAAACCTTGGAATTTGTAAATCACGAGACCAAATATTATAAAGGCGTGATGCAAATTTAGGTCACCACGTTAAAGACTTAGGAAACTTACATTAACGAAGTTATTCTACAAAAACCATAATGGTTTATAATGATAAAATAATAACACATAATTACGACAAAATAACAACAAGAGTTACGACCATTCTTAATTCAAAATCACTTCCAATAATTATATTGGGATCGTGATCAGAAAACGTCGTATTGAATTATACTAACGAAAACCTCGTATTTAGTTATTTTGTCGTAATACATGCAGAGAAATTTAGTAATTATAAAAATAAGGTAGTTGATTAACGCGACACGTAATAAACGTAACGAATATTTTCATGTAAAGTATTAAGCTGCAGGGATATTGGTAACCAAAGCGTGGTTTATATCAGCAACAGGCTATTCAATTCGTTAGTTGGAATAGAGACGCTCGAGACTCCAGAGATCTATATTAAGAATTCCAGGAAACGGTAGCTTCGGTGATGCAAAGAGTGAGTTAGAATTAAGGAGTTCACGAAGATGCTAGTTACTGACCGAGCAATCGAAGTAGGAGGTAAAGGTCTTGAGACGACATCTTCTTGGCAGTACGGGTGGACGAACGGGAGCTCGGTCGCTAGGCGAAATAATGAACACCGCGGATAGATTTAGGGATAGCGAAGTTTTTGCGGACGTACAACGGGCAATTAGCCACCGAATTAAGTAGAATTCGAAGCACCGCGTATAAAAAAAAAGTAACGACGAAAGAATATCTTGCAGAATCAGTTAATAAAAGACTTTACGAAATTTAAATTCTCGGTTTAAAGAAACATACTTTATCGGACCAAATAGAGATTCAGTGTTCCTCTTTGGAGTTAATAATTCGTTCATTGTTCAACGAATTAAACTCAGGATACGGGCGTGGCTTTCGAGTCAGTTCTTCGTCCGAACAGTTTAATTCGGAATTAACAATTTATTTGAGAATTCGTTCGACTTCTGGAATATTATTCTGTAACGTATTGACTTTTCATTTTACAAATTTAAATTCTCAGTTTAAATAAACGTATTTTTGTCGGACCGAATAGTGATTCAGCGTTCCTTGGTGGAGTTAATAATTCTTTCATTGTTTAACGAGTTAAATTCAGGATACGGGCGTGGCTTTCGAGTCAGTCCTTCGTCTGAACAGTTTAATTCGGAATTAACAATTTATTTGAGAATTCGTCCGACATTTGAAAACTTATTCTGCAACATATTGACATGTTATTAGACGAACAGTTTTAAAACCAGATAACTACAATTTTTATCGAATAACAGAATTTACGTTTAATTAAACGTTGCGATTATTACTTTTAATTTTCCATGTAAGGGGATATTAAACGCAATTATATTGAAAATTTACGCGGTTTTGAATCACCTGATTTCCCCCTGATGATACCCCCTGATTTCCCCAACACCTGATTTCACCCATTCTTAGTTTAAATCATTAGGCGGGTTGTCCGAACTAGCGAGAGGGCCAAAAGGAGGCGGTGGCACAGTGTAACCAAGCCCTGAGTTTGGTGTAATATCGATCTGATTTGCAACGCGATTTTCGATGTCCGTCTCGACAGGCGGGACGGGCATAGAAAAATCTATTTGCGATACACTCGCGTTTCTTTGAGCAGTCGGATGACCAGGATTGGGAGCCGAGTTATAATTATTTGGCCGACGAGGGTTAGGAGGATACGGCGGGTGAGCATATGCACCCCCCTGCGAATGGTTTCTCGAGTTAGGGTGATTATATTGTGAATTAGCAGAAGTGGATAAACCTGTGGAACCACGATTAACACGCTCTCCATCGCGATAAACCATGTCGAGCTGAGCTAGCGCATTCGATACGACGTTAGTTTGAGCAAAGTCCACAGTAACGAGAGCTTCACGTACGCGAGCTGGGAGTTGTTGGACCACAGTATAATTAGCCTCATAGGCATCCATGGGAGGAATAAAATGCTGAGCTTCAGTGATTTGTTTCAAAAAATAGGTTTGGGTTGACCCCATACCAGCAACATAACGGCGCGACAACCATTGACTCTTAATCCTGACTCGAACCGGAATTGAGAAGAACTCGTTCAAAAATGCTGACTTGAATACTGCATAGGTTTGGAATAGATGTCTACTTGCATTAAACCATATCTTGGCTCTCCCCTCAAACGTACTCTCTATAATCAACAGTTTAGTACCATCAGACTCTACTCGCTTGACTAAGAAATATTTTTCCAGATGTTCTAAAAAGTCCCTTGGATGAGTTTTCGTGTCGTTATCAAAGTTGGGCAATTTTATATCAAGTTTAACCGATTGTAATCCCCTAAGGAGCCTAACCAATTCATTAGGGTCATCGCGAGGTTCTTGTTGAGGACCCTGCCCCTCTAATGGAACTTGCTCATGAGGCAGAACAAGTCGCGGTACTTGTTCTGGGGGTGGACCTTGCCCCTGATAATCCGCACCCCGATAAGCCTCACCACGTAGAGTGTTAATTTCGACCTGCTGTGCAGCCAGTTGCGCTCGCAGTTGCTGCAGTTCTTCGACAACTGCGGCCCCATTAATCTCGGGAAACGCATGTCGCATGCGCTCTAATTCTGCTCGCTGCCGCCCGATCTCTTCCGACTCATTCCGGAGACGGTCTCTCTCTTGTTCAAGATCATCCTGTTCGTCCATTTTGAAAGAATTATTTAAATTCACTTTTACTTTTCCTAGGTGTTTCTTTTGTGACTGTGTTTTAGGAAATTTTTTAACGGTCGAAATGGGGGAAGCTATTTCTTCTTCCTCCCTATTCTTGCGCTCTTTCGACCTAGTGCCAACGGGACTATGACCCACAGACATGAATAATTATTGATCTCAGAACTGGATAATTCAAATAGAAGTTTAACAACCTCCAAGACGAATCCGCTATGTTAGATGCTACTCGTCGAGTCCCTGTTCGGGCGCCAATTGTAATATAATTCGTTATCGTGTAATGAAATCTTTTATTTAGAGTTTACTGGTAGTTTTATATACTGGGTACTTGCAGATAAGAAAGGTAGAAGAAAGCCAAAATGCCAATCAGGCGGACTCACAAGTTATAACTGGACGGCAAATCTATATATATATTGCGACGTACTGAAGGGATACCGAGTGGTGATCCAACGGCGAATAAATGGAAAATATTAATGATTAAGGAATTAATGATTCGGAACAAATTGCTTTAAATTAGAACGAGTTGGTTTATTATATTCTGGGGCCGACGGAGTTAACAAGACGGATTCCGAAGGCAAACGAATGGTGATTTACAATTAATGTCACCAGCTGAGATCAATTTCCAGAACAATACGAACACTCTTCTTTCAAAATCGTCGAACAGTTTAGAACGAATCGCTAACGGGATTCTTAATATGGTCGACTGTCAAACACTTCCAACACGGGTGCGTACAAAGACCACACAATTAGGGTGAGACAGCAGACCAATCACAACACAGTGATACGGGACACCTTATGGGTGATCACCGAAACGAACAATAATTAGGTTATAAAGAAAATTCGGTACCAACGGGCACAACAGTAGTAACGAATCCCCGGTTCAATCCTCAGGGGTAATCATACCAATAAACACGCTAACATAACCCATACATCGCATATAATACAGAAGTTCACAATTCAAAACCCCCTGAATTACCAATAAACATCAGAAGCAAAAATGAAAGAATCAGATAATCTGAATGGCTCGAAACGTTAGCAATAGCAATAATGGCAAAAGAAGATTAATCAGTAATAGACAACAATATTGAAACCATTAAATCATGATTACAAAAGCAAATATGCGATGATTCCCGCATAATACCATACACCCCGTGTTTCTTAACAGATCAAGAGGCACACCCGTAACATTGTTTATTAATGGATATTAAAATCCGACAATAAATCAATATTAACCCTATCAATGAAGCGAGCACAGGATATTTATAGCATCACAAAGATATCTCCAATTTGCATTTGGCAATGAATAGAATCATTTCAATACCGCAATTCAAAGACAAGATTTTCAAGGAAAGTTCTCCATGAATGAATTATCACAGCAATAGAAATCTAATAAACAACAAATTCAACACAATGTAATTCGGTCCAACAGACCACCAATTATCCGTAAATAGAAATCTGCGTATAATTTGTTTACATAATAATAAGATTCGTTCATTAATAGCCCCTGAAGCTTACAGGCAACTAGTAAGAAAGGAGTTTATTAATTAGATATACGCAAAAACGCGAACGGAATTATGTTTAAAATCGAGTAAATAGAGACGCTCATAAATGTTACAAATTCGCATAATAAAATAATTATCCCCATAAAATTTGTTTAAAGTCCGTAAATGTCACTGACAAAACATCAATAAATTTCGGATCATTGACTAGAATTATATCGATAATACATAAATTAAAATATTTCAAAATCTTTCAAAAACGTCTATAAAATGTTATAATGATTCCCCATAATTTAACAAATGCTCTGAATTATTGCTCGAATGACCGCAGCATATTTAATAACGCCAACGCACTAAAAACAGTCCACTTATCTGACACAGGTTAAGCAGGTTCGCAGTTCGAAGATCCTCTCAATGAGTGGAAGCGAGAGGTCCGCGTGAGCCAGAGTTGAAGCGACCGTGACGTCACGTCGCGGTTCTCGGTATTCGGGCTGACTCGCCCCGGGATGATCTACTGCTTGCCGCTTGACCGTAAGGGATACGATCGCGGTACTGTGCGCCTTGAGTCCGTTTGCAGCTCGATTTATGTGGCGTTTTATGGCAAAATGTTGTAGCCAAAAAACCCGTTGATGGCAGCAAAATGGGCAGACAGCGTTTCCCAACCAGTAAGAATCGTTAGAAGTATGGTTTGATGATCAGGCCAAAATCGTGGGGATCATTTTTTATCCAGAAAACATGTCGATCACCGTAATATAGACGGTACCAGATCCAATTTGCGGGAGAATGCGAATTATGTCGTTTGAAAACAATCGCTTTAAAAATGCCAATTTAGCACTCGTCCCAGCCGCCAAAGATCTTGTAAAACGGAGAACCACACTCGTAGCCACAAATAAAGAACAATATAATACCATAAATAATTTTAAAACAGACTGCACAATTATACGCGGGACATTTGTATAAAGAAATATATCCGCACTACGTGGCTTCTATCCGGCGACTGGGAAGAGCCGTGGCAGTGAACTTGGTTCGTTTCGTTCGAATGTCCCAGATATAGATATATTAAGGACATATTGACCACCGCTCAACGAGCAAATACTATTGTTGATCTCTTGAGGCGACAAGATCTCGCTCTCGAAGGTGCCTGCGGGCGCGCGCGGTGGGAGGACGGACCGCACGGCTACGGTGGACGCGGGCGCGCGCGGTAGAGAGACGGTACGAGAAGCTACGGCTCAAGTACTATTGCGCGCGAAATACATATATCAGAATTCGCTAGTAGCGATATTGCTACACATTGTAGGCATTAAATTCCTTCGAAATTTACACAGAAAATTCGCTTGGTGTGTTAAGTCAGGTTGAATAATTCACTGATAATTATGCAACCATACATTAAAAAAAAAAAAAAAAAAAAAAAACAAGATCGTCTGTAATTTTCATCAAGCGCATATCCGCATGTGTCGCTATTCAACGAGAAATTCCTTCGATGGATGTCTTCTTGGTAAGTAGCCTTAGAAAAGAAATTTACATCACTGTGGCGCATTGCGTGCGTTGAGCACCGAACATAAATTAGGCTCGACCGTCGAAAGCGCTTAAATACAAAAGTATTTTATTCACGAGCCTCGATACGTGCTATATCCAAATAGATTCAATAGCAGTAGCAGATGATAATGCTCCTGGGAATTCTTGATGTCGAAGATTATCTCGACTATTGGATACAAGGCTGGTGTCTTCGTGGTGAGGAAATACTTCTCTACTTCAAAACGAATCATGTAGCGTCCAACGGTGAAATCCGGACTTCCGATTGGAAGAAGATCTTCACAGCCTCCGTTTCCAGTAATCTCACTTGTTGCGCCCCGAATTTTAAAAGTATTGTTCAACAAGTTCAATGTACGATTGGGAAATCGTGGTTTCGAAACGTGATTTCGAAAGAGCTCGCGCGACATCGCTCGCGGAAGCGATGTCGCTCGATGCGGAAACTAACGCGGAAGTATTAAATGCATACGCACCAACTTTAGGCAAATTGGTGAGTAACAGTCAGAAGTAAATTCAGTCTTAATTGATTATTCGAATCGAACGGTTGGGCTCGAGTTAGACTCAAGGACTAGTAAAAGTCACACATTTTGTATCGGGATAATTCGTGCAATGAATTATCCTACTTAATTCCTTCTGAATAAAATATCTTTTATTTTGGGAATCTCGTGGATTCTAATCCTTAAAACGGAAAGATCCCTTCATATTTATCTATCCTGCCCTATTTTCGACGAATTGATCACTCGTCGACCTTTCGGGCACAACAATTTGGTGGCAGCGGTGGGATCCGCCGTAAGTGAATTCCAAACAAAAAAAAAGTGTTTTTCGAGGGAAAAAATAAAACCCAGTGTCGAACCCGACTCGCAGTCGTTGGGGTAAATGACCTGGTGCGATCACACGCAGTCGTGAATCGTCAAAGGACGTCAGTAAGGTACCACTGACAGGAAGAGCCAACCGGAGGACGTACGTCATAGAGGAAGGATAAACCACGCCAGGAAGGGCGTGCCAGCCGATCAGCGGGATACTACATCACCGCAGCCGGGGACCAACGTCAAGGACAACACTACTACGTGGACGACAACCCCGAAGCTCAACACCACCACCATGATCCGGAAATGGTAAGTGCATGAGCCTGGGAAAAAGATTTTCCCCGTTATCAAAGCCAGTGCGGTCAAGTTAAAATTTAAAAAAAATCGTTAAATTCGTAGGACTGGGCCCGCGAGCTCATATCCTTCGTCAAAAAAAAATCGCGACCCTTACCTTTGAATCGAACTAAGTTTGTAGCAACTTACGCCGATTCAAGGTATTAATTCGCGAAAGGCAGGAGGCCAGGTTATAGCCAACTACTGTCCACCATAATTTAAAAAAACCGCGGAAAAAATTCGTAGGACTGGGCCCGCGAGCTCATATCCTTCGTCAAAAAAAATCGAGACCCTTACCTTTGAATCGAAATAAGTTTGTAGCAACTTACGCCGATTCAAGGTATTAATTCGCGAAAGGCAGGAGGCCAGGTTATAGCCAACCACTGCCCAACATAACTAAACCCTTTAAATAAAAAAAAAAAAAAACAAAAAAAAAAAAAGAGAAAAGAGAAAAAACGCGCAAGAGATTAGTTACCGCGAAACTTCGGGAAAACCTGCGGGATACATGCCAGCCGATCAGGAAGGACGGCAGCTGCGAAGGGCTCATTCGCATGAGACTACCCTGCCAGGGCAAGAGGTCGAAGCGGTAACGGGAGTGGAAGCCGCCATCGGGGATATCACTCTTCGAACTGAGGACGCCCTGCGGCATCTATCACCGGCAGAAGGGCTACCTGCGAGGGAAAATTCACTTTCAAAAGGGTTTGGCGTAAATACCAGAAGAGGCACCTCATTCAGTAGGGCAGGTACAATGGCCAGCAAGGACGGCAAGGGAGAAGGGGCAAAGGCCCTGACAACCCCGGAAGTGGACGGGGAAATCGACGCCTTACTCAGGGCCAGCGGCTTGGGTGAGCAAAAAGGAGCCCTAGCAAGGGCAAGGGAAAATGCGCCGGGCCTCCGAACGGGGGCCAGGCCGAAGGAGGTTCAGTCCCACAGTCCGGAGAGGACACCAGAGGATCGCGGGGTTAGGCATCGGCAGTACCCGGAAGGAACGCCAGAAATAGATGATAGCGACTACGAGCTGCCCCCGCCGCTCCGGAAGGGAGTGAGGATAAACTCCGGCAGGGAACCGTCCGGAGGGCGTGACAGGAAAAATAATCGGTCAGCAAGGGAACACGAACCCGAAAACCCCCTTGACATGACAGAAGCCCTTCAAGCACAGACGGAGGAGCTCCATACCCACTTGAATCTGATGAGCTCACTGCAGGCCAGGGTAAACGAGCTCACGAGGAGGATAAGCGAGCAGAGCGGAGGTCGGAGGAGTACCCGGCCGTCGGCAGCGTCCAGGAATACAGCTGGGGGCCTACCCAGAGGCTATGGAGGGCCATTCGGGGAAGGACCTCCCGGAGGCCCACCAGGAGGCCCTACCGGACCGTTCGGAGGGGGACCGCCAAGGGATTCGTCCGGGTACCCGTATCGGAACCCTTCAGGGGGTGCACCCGGAGGGGATCCGCCCGGCGAACCACCAGGAGGACGAATCTCCGAAAGGAACAACCGAGGGCCGAGGCGACTCGACCTCAGTCTCGCCCTAAAAAATATAAAGAATTTCGACGGCAGTGATGCGAGGGAATTGGACGGATTTATTCGGTCCTGTGAGGTCGTGTTTGGGAGAATAGCAGAGGAGGATTACGACCTTCTGCTGGAGCTTGTGCTCAGCAGCAAAATCAGCGGCCGAGCCACCCGGGAACTGAAGCACAAAACTATACTCACCGTGGAGCAACTGAAAATCGAATTGGATGCCCTTTACGGGCAGCGAAAATCATTATCAGCACTCCAGATGGAACTGAGTTCCTTGCGGCAAGGATCCGGGGAGGATATAGCCACGTACGCGGCCAGGACGGAAAAAATCACCGTCGAAATTGTGGAAAAACTGCGTGAATCTATAGTGTACGAGAGAGACGCTCGTACGGTGGAAGCCGTCACCCGAAGGACGGCTCAAGCGAATTTTGAGAACGGACTGCACGGACAAGTGCAGATACTCGTCCGGTCCCGAAATTACGCCACACTCCATGACTCAATAGCTGGGGCCATAGAGATTTCTCATATGGTCCAGCCAAAGGGAGGAGCAGGCGGCGGATACCGCAGCAACAATAGCAGCGGCAATAACAATAGCAACCGTACGAGGAGGTCCGGAGCAGGGCAGGTCGGAGGAAAAAATTGTTATAATTGTGGGAACGGAGGGCATATTGCTAGGGACTGTACGCGTAAATCAGGTCGCGTGAGTCTACCTGCACCGAGCCTCGATAAAACAATAAATCAGGTGGAAATAGTGTGCACCTTTTGCAAAATAAAGGGCCACACCTGGAAGGAATGCAGGAAACGATTACAGCAGAGGAAAGAAGGAGGTCAAGGATCTGCTCAGCAGCAAAATATAAACAGTAGTAAGCAGCAGGGAAATGATAAGCGGCCTTCAGTCTGCATGGCCGCAAAGAATAGCCTTCCCGCTACCACTACTAAGGCTGTTACGCGTACGCTGGGTATGGTGCAGATTAACACAGTCACCATTACACGCGAAGGAAGGCGAATGAACGAGGAAGCGAGTGATAAGCGCGTGGAATCCATGATGGCCGCCGCTCGTAGTACTACGAGTACTACTACTACTACCGCTACTACTGCTGCTGGCCGGCGTACGTTGGGCAGCATACCGCTCACTGGGACCCGTGAAACCCGAGCGGGCGATAAGGAGACGCCCCACGTGCTCGGGGTAACCGTGCCAACGAAGAGCACGACAGCCAGCGATATTGACTTGGCTAGTCCCACAGCTGTACGGGGGGTACTGACCCTCAAGGTGGACACGGGAGCGCAGTGCAGTCTTATAAAATACAGCTGCATAAAATCCGATGCTCTTGTCGAGGATACAAATATCGAGGTCCGGGGTGCCGAGGGCAGCAAATTCTACCCGATGTGCAGGGTCGAATTAACCCTAGAAACACCGGAGATAGCGCTCAAACATTGGTTCTATGTGGTGCGGGATGATATACCCATAACAGTAAATGGACTGTTGGGTATGGAGTTTATAAAAATGCACCATGCGGACATACTAGGAGGGGAAATCTTCAAGCTGTATGGGCACACCATGCCCCTGGTGGATGGGAGTTCGAAGATCGTGCTTGCCCCACGTACCGAAACCATCGCATATGTGGCAACCACAAGTAAACACGAGGGAATAATTCCGCGAGAGGAAATAAGTAAAGGGATAATAATGGGTGCCTGCTACACACCACTACAAGGAAATAGCTGCGTCGTGAGCCTCATGAACACTACCGAGGGAGTGGTAGTGGTAGAGCGCCCGACGGTGACACTCGAGCCGGCCGAGATAGCAGAGGCCGAGCGCGGCACTCACACCAACACGCTGTGTGTGAGTACGGTGGGAGAGGAAAGGGGGGCTCAGCGTCTTCAACGTTTGGAGCAAGAGCTCCACGTGAGTCACCTCAACAGCGAGGAACGGGGAGCCTTGCTACAGCTCGTTGCAAAATATGAGGACATTTTCCATCTAAAGGGAGACAGACTACCTTGTACCCATATGGTGGAACACCGGATTCCCCTCAAGGAGGGGGTGTTACCAACCAAAGTACACCCTTATAGGCTACCGGAGGCACATAAAAAGGAGGTTGAGCGCCAAACCAACGAAATGCTGGAGGACGGAATAATTCAACCAAGCAGTAGCCAGTGGAACGCGCCTTTACTTGTAGTAGCCAAAAAACCAGATGCATCAGGGGAAAGACGGATGCGTGTGGTGGTGGACTTCCGGAAGCTGAATGAGGTTACAGTAGGGGATTCGTACCCACTGCCCAATATTACGGAAATATTGGATCAGTTGGGGAAAGCTCAATATTTTTCCACTCTAGATCTCGCCTCCGGATTTCATCAAATCCCGATGGCGCCAGAGGATAAGGAAAAAACAGCTTTTTCGACCCCTCAAGGACATTTTGAGTACAACCGGATGCCATTCGGCCTAAAAAATGCACCTCCTACGTTCCAGAGGTTGATGAATTCGGTGCTGGCCGGTGTACAGGGGGTAAAATGTTACGTTTACCTCGATGACATCGTGGTTTATGGGAAAAATCTGCGGGAGCATAACGGGAGACTGGAAGAAGTATTTCAACTGTTGCGAAAAGCCAGGTTGTCAGTGCAACCCGGGAAATGCCAGTTTCTGCGTAAGGAAACGCATTATTTGGGTCACATAATTTCGGAGGAAGGAGTACGGGCCGATCCCGAAAAACTCGCGGCCGTAAGGGAGTATCCTGTCCCCAAAACCGTTAAACAGGTACAATCGTTTCTCGGTTTAGCCGGTTATTACCGAAAATTCATAAAAGATTATTCGAAAATAGCCAAGCCGTTAACCGAACTCGTGAAGAAAGATACGAAGTTCGAATGGACCGCAGTACGGGATGCTGCTTTCGAGGAATTAAAGGAAGCATTAACGACAGCACCCATTTTACAATACCCGGACTTTGAGAGGCAATTCCTGGTAACAACCGACGCCTCAGATAAGGCCATCGGTGCGATACTCTCACAAGGCAAGGTCGGGGAAGACCTACCCATATGCTATGCGAGCCGCACACTCTCGAAGGCGGAGGTGAATTACACTACCACCGAGAAGGAACTGCTCGCTATAGTTTGGGCAATTGCGCAGTTTCGCCCTTATATCTACGGCACCCGGTTTAAGGTAATAACCGACCACCAACCTCTCACGTGGTTATTTGGGGTAAAAGACCCAGGTTCACGCTTAATGAGGTGGAGGATCAAGTTATCGGAACATGAATTTGAGGTCGAATATAAGGCTGGGAAAAGGAATACGAATGCCGACGCATTAAGCCGCATTTTTGTGGCGACTAGGGCGCAAACTAGAGAGAAACCCGCGGAAAGGCCGAACGACGTGAGAGGGAGAGAGAGGGGGCGAGTGGCGGAACGCCTGAGTGTAAGCGGGACAGAAAATATCGAGGAGCCGTCGTCCCGCGATACACACACACCCACTAACACACCCAAGTTGTGTGGATGGGGCGCGCGTGGTGCGGACAGCCACACAAAGAGGAGAGCCGATAAGATGGAGAGCGCGAATAAGGACAGCGCTCAACCGTTCGCCGTGCGGGGCGCGGCAAAGGGGGCCGCTGCTCGGCAGCGCATGGAGTCGGGGAATGAAACGGAGAGACCGCGCGTGCTGGAGAGAGAGAAGGACCCTGCTAACGCACTACAGCCCGCCAATAAGACGGAAGTAGTGGTCCGCGCGGACTACAAGCTTTCTGGCGGGCCTGGGGAAGTGGAGAGCGGGGAAGGGGGCAGCGTAGTCTATTCCTCCGAGGAGGACGAGGACGCTGCGATAAAAAACAAGCGTCGCTGCAGCAGTAGCCTAACTCGTCCTTCGCCGGAGGAGCGAGGGAAAATATTAAGGGAATATCATGATGCCCCTCTGGGGGGGCACCAGGGAGTAAAAAGGACCCTGAAACGTATCCAGACCAAGTATGAATGGCCGGGCATGAAAAAGGACATAGAAAATCATATCACGGGTTGCGAGAAATGTCAGAAGAACAAGCTAAGGGGTAAAGGGAGGGTGCCAATGGTTATCACTGACACCCCCGAAAGGGCATTCGAAAAGGTAGCTGTGGACATCGTAGGACCGCTACCTGTAACATCAGCTGGAAATAAAAATATACTCACCTTCCAGGATGCCCTTACGAAATACAGTGCAGCGGTGGCAATTCCGAACCAGGAAGCGCACACCGTTGCGAAAGCCCTGGTCGAGGAAATAATCTGTCGTTATGGAACTCCCGAGGTAATTTTATCAGATCGGGGAACCAACTTTTTAAGCTCCACATTCAAGGAAGCTTGCAGGTTATTGCGTATTAAGAAAATCCAGACAACCGCGTACCATCCTGAAAGCAATGGGGCCCTGGAAAGGTCCCATCGAACCTTGGCAGAATATTTAAAAAATTTCATTGATGAAGATCAAAGTAACTGGGATGAGTGGTTACCGTACGCTATGTTTACGTACAATACCACACCACACACAGCCACGGGAATGTCTCCTTACGTGTTAGTGTATGGACGTGAGGCTGAACTGCCCACGGCGGTGAAACAAGAGCCGCGGCCCACATACACACACGCAGACTACGCCAGCGAGCTGCGAGAGAGGCTACGGGCCTCGTGGGCAGTAGCCAGGCGTAATCTGAGCAACGCCAAGGAGAGAGCGAAGCAAGATTATGACGCAAAAGCGAGACAGCAGGAGTTTCGCGTTGGCGACCATGTACTACTACATGACGACACCGTACGACGGGGACGCTCGGCTAAGCTCACACCGTCATGGACGGGGCCGCACACCATCATAGCAGTGCATAGCCCCGTCACCTACACCATCAAGAAAGGAAGAAAAACCGCGACGGTTCATGTTAACCGCCTGCGGTCGTTCGTGGAGTATTAGCGTGGTGTGGGTGAATAGGGAGGCACCCATACCACTCTGGGAGCGGTACGGGCAGCAGGAGCGGACTATCACACGTATAGTGTGTGAGTGTTAGTGCCGTACTGCTCTGCGAGCCGTACGAGCTATGAATGTGTTTTTTTCCTTATTGCATGCAACGGCCACTACGACCGTCCCCATGCGTCTAAGAAGGAAGAGAAGATAGGAAGAAACTAAGCAAAGACGAAGAGAGAAAGAGCACGGATGCGCCAGGAGAGAGGCGGCCACGTGCTTTGAAGGAAGAAAGAAGAGGAGAAAGGCACGGACGCACAAGAGGGGCGTCCACGTGCTAATAGACCTTATAGCATGGCACCGACGCAAGGGGCGTCCTCATGCTTCTAAGAATTAAAGTCTTAACTCTAGAGAAATAATAATATTTAGTGAGAAAAGGGTAGGAGGGGTCATCCGCTATGTATCTCGCGGGCGGAACTTATGTGCTAATCAAAAGTCGGCAGACTAATTTAAATTTTAAAGTTTATTGTAGGGAGGGGGTAAACCCCCCCCCCCCCCCCCCTACTAAAATCAACGCTACATAATTTACTATATATATATTGTGACGAGGCGTTACAACGCGCTCGCAGCAGCTCGCTAGGTCGCGAATGCTCGTACACCGAGACCCCTGGAAAAAGTTACATAGCAACAGAATCGCTTCCCGCCGCCGAGGTCCGAACCGTTGCGAGAACAAAGTATTGCCGTATGGACTATTGATTGCAGGATCTACGAGAGTTAGAGAGAGAGGCTCGAGAGCCTCGGGGAGAGTCGAGGATGGAAGGAGCGCGAGAGAGAGGCAACGAGAAGCCGATCGACGTCGAAGACGATCGATGGCAGGCCGTGACCCCCACCCCGGACGTCCGAAGACCCCCCGAACTACGAAGACCCGCACAAAGCGGAGACGAGAAGGATAGGAGAAAAGAATTTAGTCTCGTTTAGGCAGGCGACGAATTAATTAGTATAATTTCGACAGGCCGAGCATTCAGAAGTCTAATTTCGACAGGCCGCGCATTCAGAGGTATAATTCCGACAGGCCGCGATTTCAGAGATAATTTCGGCAGGCCTCGCGTTGAGAAGTACTCTGAGCAGTAATTGATAGAGAATAGAAAATTAGTAGTTCGCGGACGTGAGTCTTCGTGGATCGTTCCGTAAAATAAAATACGAACAATTACGTCGAGTGGTTAGCGTGCCCTTGCGACTGCTAGATAAAGGATTTGTTACGTTCATTGTTCCGCGGTATTGAAAGACTCGGAGATAAAGCGCTCGAGCGATTCTCGCGCATATCTCGAGACACCGTGTTCCCGCGTATGAAAATCTCGAGTGTCGTGGATCTCGGTTAGGAAAACCGATCGATTCGTGCTCGGAGAGTAGCCGCGAGGAGAATTCAGCGAGCAAGGAGATTGAAGGAAACCGACGGACGGACTGCAGGGAAACCAGCGAATAAGGTAGGCGCACGTGGTGCACTATTATACTGTCCTCAGCCGTGCTGCTGCGGGGTTGCTCGTTGCCGCGTCCGGTCTTTCGGTAAATTATTTATCAGTAGATTTTCGTTGGATATTGGAAGAAAGTAGACTCGAGCGATAGCGTCGCGAGCGTGAAGATCCGCGATCCTTGTCGGACTCGAGTCAATATTGTAAAATTTCTTTTGTTGTTTTTTTTTGGTTGTTAGTTATTATTATTAATAAATCTTTTGTTACGGTTGTGAGAATGAGAAATATTCGTCCGGGTGATTTATTTTGCATGCCTCGAACTGCACCCCTTTTCAGCTAGTCGGCCAGTTTAAGAGAGAAACATCGAACGAGAAGGAAACTCCCTGGCTTTCGGGATAGAATAGAGAGCCTGGCGCCCATCAAGGTCGTATGGAATCAGGTGTTAAGTGCGGGTAAGAATCGAGTGAGAAACCTCGGGCGTCGTTATATTTGGGCGTTGGATCTTGCACGAGTGGCCGAAATACTCGTGGTAAGGGCCCGTCACAATTTTTGGCGCGCCAACGTGGGGCAGTGCATAAAATTTCGGACTCATCCGGACGAAATTTGACAGTCAGTGTGTAAAATAAATTTTCAGCGCGTCGAGAAAAAATAGGAAAAATAACATTCGGTAAAATATTGATTCTCCGCGCGTAGTAAAATTTGAAAGTGGAAATTTGTAATTCGAAAAATTAAAAGTTTTATCTCGGAAGAATTCGAAGAGAATATTTCGGAAATAATATTCAGTGAAAATACTCGGTATAATATTCGTGCGGGTTGAGCGTTGCTAAGCCGAGCAAGAGCCTCTCGAGTGTCCGCGCGTAAACACTGGGGGTACTAGTGTAAACACCGCGCGGCGAACCTTCGTAGAGCCAGTTCGAAGAGCTCGAACGAGAACACGAACGAAAAAAATATTTCGTGGTGAATATTTCTCGTTTCTCGACGCACGAAATTCGAGACCGAGAAATTAAGTGACTATTTCTTCGAGAGTGTGAGCACGAGCCTCGAGTGTCCGCGCGTTAGAGACAAAAGAAAACGTAAACACCGCGCGTCGACGTTCGGCCGAGCCCGCTCGAAGCGAGATAAGTAAATCGTGTGTAGAAAAACTTGACTCTAGTGAATATTTCGGCTCTCGAAATTTAAGAGAGCGAATATTAAATTATTTTTGAGTGTACAGTGAAAACTTCGTTAAGTGACAGCCGAAAAGACAATACAAGATGGCTGAATCGAACTATTCTGCAGGACCGACCCCTCACTCGAGTGAACGCGAGGATGGAGGGGATACGAGTGACGACACGCGCGAACAACGTCACCGTGTGCTTGATCGTGCGGGATGGATCGATACGCTACCCCGCCGACACATGCGAGAATTGCTGAAAAAAGCGAAGGCGAGTGAAGAAGGAACCGACGAAGTGATTCGTGATCGGCTACGGAGGTTAGAACTCCGAGAATGCGGAATCCCCGATGTGGAGTGGGCAGAAATGGACAATATGTTGCCTATGGAGGAACCTGTCATACCTGAGCTCGCGCTCGTTGATGATATGACTGTAGAGAAAGTGCGCGAGACCCTTCGTGCATTATTATTGAATCCGTCGGGTGTTACGGCCGTTGCGCGAAACCGGCTTCGACAGTTCGTGAGCGCTACGCTGCGAGAGCCGAGTAGCTCGCGACCGGTGAGCCCAGCTGATCCGTCTCGAGGCGCCATAGCGAAGAAGCGCGTTGGCATCATCAAAGACTCGACGGGTATGAGGAGATCACCCCCCACAAAGAACGTAAGACGAGTGATACCAGCGGACTGGGATGGTGCAGACGACCTAGATTTTCAACGCTTTAAAGACAGAAGTGTTAACGTGACGCGGCGCCGCGGCGAGACCTCGCGAAAAGTCCGAAAGGACGTACCAGAGGAGACGCACACCGGCGCAGCTGATCGGCGGAAATCTAGTTGTCGGACACACCAAGATGCCAGCACCCAGACGGACAGCGAAAACGACAGTGCCACACGTGGGAAACCCGGGAAAAATTCCCCCAGTCACCGATCGAGAAGTGAAACGAAAGATCGTCCTCGTCAGATGCCGGATAAGCGAAGAAATCACAAGAAAATGGAATATTCGTGCAGCGAGGCGACCGCGTCGAGTGACAGCGACGCATCGATGAGCACGTGCTCGAGTAGTGCGAGCGAGACAGAAGACAGCACGTGGCGCACGGTAGAGGGTCGCAGAGCGCGTCACCGAAGACAACGGCACGAGCGCGTGACAGCGAGACCCCCGCGCAGGAACCACAGACAACGCCGCGAGCGCGATATTGGCGACGTCGCAAGAAAATGGCGACTCAATTTTTCGGGAGAAGATGACTTTGGTTGCGAAGAATTCCTGGAGCAGATGCGAGAAAAAATTATTGCGTCTGACATCCAGTATGAAGAACGCTTACAAGTGCTCCCGGAAGTATTAAAAGGACGCGCGATCCAATGGTATCGATCGAATCGGATATATTGGGGATCGTGGCGTGAGTTTCTGCAGGATTTTCGCGCATGGTTCAGCAGTGATCGTGATCAGCAAGGGCTGAAAGAAGACATAAGGAAAAGGACACAAGGAGACGAAGAATCCGCGAAGGATTACCTGATCTGCTTGCAGGGATTGTACAACAGGCTGCGAAAACGAAAGAGTGTTCGTCATCAACTTGATCAGGCATACGCTGGCCTCCGTCCTGAGTACTGGGATCGAATCGAGCGATGTGATTTTCGATCATATGCGGAACTCGTGAAGCGCACGTCGTGGGTAGAGCAACGATGGGCAAGAGCATTGGCCCGACGCCCCCCACCGAGTCGCAACGAGTCGCTCGCTAAAGAGTTCGCCTGGGTCGGAAAATCGCGAGCTCCGCCGAGAAGTGCCGACGCGCCGAAGCCGGCTGCGCGCACTCAATATCGACCGCCTGCGCCAAGAATCAACGCAGTGGCAGAAGAGTCAGCTGATTCAGTGGAGCCAGCACCCCAAAAGCGGCGAAGACGACGATCGAAGCGCAAGAGCGGGGGTACCGAAGTAGCCGAAGTCGAGACAGCGGCCGCACCCCAGACGTACGCTCGAGCCGCCGCACAGCAGTCAGCCCACGCAGCAGCGCCGCAGCCGCAGCGAAGAAGCGAGCCGCCACAGCCGCAAGCGAGACAGCCGCCGAGCGGGGGAAATGCCGGGAACATACGCTCGCAAGCGGATCGTACCGTGCAGGCTGGAGAAAATAGCCAAAATCCTCCCCGCGGACAGCTGAGCGGTTACCGTAGACTCCCACCATTCTGCCTGAATTGTGGTGATCCGGGACACTTCGGGCGAGATTGCAGAGAACCACGAGTGATATTATGCACAGCGTGCGGCCGCCGAGACGTCAACAGTGCGACGTGCGGCTGTGCGTTGTCAAAAAACGCCAATCGGAACTGGCCTCCGCGGGACAGCCAGCGCACCGACTAGAAGAAGACCCGCAAGAGATACGAAGAGGATTCAGCGCCGTACCTCTCCGAACCAATCCCCTCCCTAATTCCTTCCAGGGTGCAGTTCACGTCGAGAGCCCGATTGTAAATAACCGCGTAAATGTAAGCGCGAGTACGTCGAGCACTCCGGGTACTTATTTTTCAGCACGAGTCGAGGAAGTCGAAACAGGTGAGTCCCCTTACAGGTCGACTGGTATCTGGACGCTGGATCGGTATAGTTCGGACGAATCCGAGAACGAAATAGAGATTGAAAATGAAATTGTCGCGATAGATGACGCGTTAGAGACCGGTAGACAAATATCCGCGACTCGCGCGAACGACGTATGTGACACCGCGTGGAAAAATCCGAAAATAATTGAGCATCGTGAGAGCGAGACCACGATCGAGACAAGTCTGCCCGAGCACGCGAATTTCCTCGGATCGTTTCCCCCACCACCAGAGGAGTGGCAGCGCGAGTCGGGACGAATTCGAATTTTCGTTGAGTTGCTTATCGGCGGGAAAGTACTCGAAGCGCTGATAGACACGGGTGCTACTATTTCGGTTTTCGGTCGCGTTGGAGGAGAAATAGTACGTGATTTAAGCTTGCCGCACAGAGAATATCCGCCGAGTCGAAACGATTACGTGACGATGGCCAACGGTACGCCCGAGCGAGTGATCGGAGAGGCATTATTCCCGATCGAGCTTGACGGCGTGCAAAAATGGTTTCCGTCAATAATCGTTAAAAATTTAAAATCGAATTGTCTCTTGGGAATGGATTTTATCGGAGTTTTCGGAGTTAACGTGCACGGCGGACGTAGCACGTGGTCATTGGACGAGGTAGGGGTAGAACATCCGATCGTACGCTCGAGCGACGAGCTCGCGACACTCGGTGTTTGTTTTGGTTTACAAGAACTTGTAGACACCCAGCCAGATCGTTTAAAAGAGTTGCTCGATGAAATAATACCCCTAATGCCACAAGATTTCGACGTTGCCGTGTCGCTCACGCAACATGTGATAGACGCGCCGCGCGATAAAGCCGTGAAACAGCGGATGTACCGGCGCTCTCCGGTTGTCGTCGAGAAATTACACGCCGAAGTAGACCGTATGCTCGACGGGAATATTATCGAACGTTCGCAGAGCGATTGGGCGAGTCCTCCGGTAATGGTCGCGAAACCGAATAATAAATGGAGATTTTGCGTAGATTACCGCGAGTTGAATAAAGTAACCCGAAAAGATGCATATCCGCTTCCGCGAATGGAAACAATTTTGAGTAAATTGCAAGAGGCCGTGTACATCACGACGTTAGATATGAGCGCTGCGTACCACCAAATTTTAATGGAAGAGAACAGTCGCCCTTTCACTGCCTTTATCGTTGAGGGAAAGGGATTGTTCCAATTTAGAAGGATGCCCTACGGTTTATGCAACGCGCCCGCGACGTTTCAGCGGTTGATGGACCGATTAATCGGCCCCGAGCTCGAGCCGCACGCGTTCGCGTATCTCGACGATATTATAATCGTGAATCGTACGTTCGAAGAGCATCTCGAGTGGATTGCTAAAATCCTCGGGATTATTCGAGAAGCCGGTCTGATTTTGAATTTCGAAAAGAGCGAATTTTGTCGTAACGAAGTACGATACCTCGGATTTTTGGTAAACCGCGACGGATTGCGGCCAGATCCCGAAAAGATAAAGCCGATAACGGAATATCCTCGCCCGCGAAATCCGACTGAAATGCGCAGATTCAATGGCATGGTGAATTGGTATCACCGCCATTTAAAAAATATTTCGCGCGTGGCAGGACCACTCAATCGCCTCACGAGCAAGACAGTATCGTGGGAATGGACGGAAATTGAGGAGGCCGCATTTCGCGCGGTAAAAGAAGAAATAGTGAATGCCGCGATTCTCACTTTTCCAAACTATAATATCCCGTTTATTGTTTATACCGACGCGAGCGACAAAGGTATCGGCGCGGTTTTAACGCAGAGCGGGGAGAACGGGGAAAAATTGATTGAATGCGCGAGTAGAGCGATGACAGGACCGGAAACGCGATACACGGTGACAGAAAAAGAATGTCTCGCCGTAGTGTGGTCGGTACGTAAATTTCGGCCGTATTTAGAAGGATACGAATTTACGGTAGTAACGGATCACAGCAGTCTCCGGTGGCTGCATAATTTAGTTGACCCGATAGGACGATTAGCTAGATGGGCATTCGAGTTGTCGGGATACAACATGAAGATAGAGTACCGAAAAGGCACAGAGAACGAAGCCGCGGATGCGCTCTCCAGGATGTTCGAAGATGTCGAAGTGGATTGGAGCGCACACGCGGACTCTCTGGGAGAAGCGTACGAGATCGATTGGTACGAAGAGAGGCGCGCAGCGATTCGTAGAAATCCGCGCTCTTTTCCCGGTTGGTTGATCGAAGAAAAAGCTATGTATTTTTATCGGCCCGACGCGATGAAAGAAGCGGCCGGAGAGGACTTAGACGCGTGGAAATTAGTAGTACCATCGGAAGAATGCGAGCAACTGCTAATGCAAGCGCACGATAGCGAACAAGCCGGACACCCGGGAGTAGAACGGACGTACCGACGTCTCGCCACATATTATTACTGGCCAGGGATGTATCGCGATGTCAAACGCTACGTCGGGAGATGTGTCACGTGTGCACTGCATAAAGCCAATCAAGCTAGACCGATGGGAATAATGGGACCGCGCGTAGTTGCCCAGCCGTGGGATATCGTAGCATCGGATGTTATGGGGCCGTATCCGAGATCGAAACTCGGTAATAAATATCTTATAGTCTTTGAAGATTTATTTACGCGATGGATAGAGTGCGTACCCGCGACCGCCGCGACGGGAAAAACGATAACCGAGGCATTCCGCGCGCGCGTTTTATGCCGATGGGGCACTCCCCGCGTCTTCTTGACAGATAACGGAACAGAATATGTCAATTAGACTGTCAAGAAGCTGACCGACGAATATGGTATTGAACGCATGACGACGCCGCCGTATCACGCGCAGGCGAACCCGGTCGAACGCGTGAACCGAAATTTAAAAACGATGATAGCGAGCTACGTGTCCGGAGATCATAGTGAGTGGGACTTACATATCGCAGAGTTCCAATTCGCGTATAATACCGCGGTGCACTCATCTCTCGGAGTTAGCCCGGCCTTTTTGAACTTAGGTAGGGAACCGAAAGCCGCTCAACACTGGAAAAGAATGGTAGGAGAAGAGGTCGCGCCGAACGCTCCCAATAGAGAAAAATGGATCGAGCGGATGAGCAGACTTGTCGAGATGCGCGATCTCGTCACAAATAGAATTCGAGAAGCGTCGCAGAAACAGGCCGCGTATTATAATCGCAGTAGAAGAGACGTGCCGCTGCACGCGGGAGACCGTGTCTATCGGAAATACCGCGTATTGTCAAAAGCAGCGAATAACATGACGTCGAAGTTCGCGAAAAAGTACGCTGGTCCATACGAAGTCGCGAGAGTCGTGTCGCGAAGCGTAGTAGAATTGACCGATCCAGTCGGCCGACCTGCAGGGAGATGGCATGTGAAAGACCTGAAATTGGTGAGTAACGTGCCAACCCCGGAACGCTCGATGACGCAAGCGGAATAAAGAAAGATATTGTCATTATTTTGTTGCGAATTTTTATAAAGACGATTCGGTTGCAGTAGGCGCGGTGAACTAGGTTAAGTACTCAATCATTGTTGCTTGAGAAATAATAGCGTAACGAATATTCACAGAAAAGTATCGATGTCGGCTCGACGCCAGGCAGGGAATCTGACAGCTTTGGAGGAGCAGCTGGCGGCCGTCAGGTTGGAGGCGAGGCGCCGACATCGCGGGGAGGCAGCAGAGGAGATGCCACCGGCACCACCGGCCCCGTCGACGGTGGACCAGCTCGCAGCGGTGCGGGAGGCCGCCCGCCGCCGGTATGAGGAGGCCACGAGGCCGGTGACGGCCGCTCCTACGCAGGAGCAGCAGCTGGCAATGGTGCGGGAAGACGCCCAGCGCCGGTACCTGCAGGAGAACGCTAGGGCTGCTGCGGTGGCCCCGGCAGAACAAGACGCTGGGCCGGCCGCGGAGTCCTTGCCAAGGCATGGAACTCGTAGGCGAGAGGTGGCGGTGACCGAGGTCGTCACGCGACGCTGGCTGCGCGAGGAAATGGAGAGCGTCCAGTGGACCAGAGCCCCGACGCGAGGCGTCCCTGCACGCCCACCGGTACCAGCGACACCGACAGCGACGCGCGCGCCGCCGGGGTGCCTCAACTGCCGACGGCCAGGGCATGCCTGGAAGCAATGCGCGCAGCGCCTGCGGGACGAATTCTGCCGCAGGTGCAATCGGGATGGAGTATCGACTGCCAACTGTCCGGGACCCCATGGCATTGCGCGGGCGATTGCGGAAGGGCGCGCGGGAAGAGTGCGGCAGATCCGCCAACGCCAGAGAGAACGAGCGGTGGGGCTGGATATGACCTGCCCCCGATGCTTCGAGGAAGGTCACGGCCCGCGAGACTGTCCGGTTCCATGGACACCGGAGAGCCCGCCGTATTGCACCAGTTGCTACCGGCTAAATTACACTCGCTCGACGTGCCCGGACTGCACGGGACGTTCCCGTCGTTACTAGACCACGAGGACGTGGCAGACTACTATCGAGACGCTGGCTCCTATAACCTGCCCTTTACCAGTGTAGTTTATAAGCCACTAAGTGCAAAGAAGCACCCAGAGACTGAGTCCTGATAATGTTTGTTTTTTTTTTTTGTTTTTGTGTGTACTAGTTCCCCCACCAAAGAGACATTATGATTTAATTTTATGAGTTATTTTTTTTGTATTCCTTTTTTTATTATGATGATTTTTTTGTATTCCTTTTTTTTTATTATGACATGTACTGTATGGTGTGAGGGTGTGGACCGCGAGCGACGGCACGTCCGGAAAAAAAAGAGAGGAAAATCTAATAAAGAAGTCTTTTTTTGGAACCAGCTAAACTTATGCGTTGGTGTTGGGAATTAATTTAAGAAAAAAAATGGTTTTTGCGGCGGCGGAAGACCGGGAGATGTGTAGGGAGCGATTCTGCAGCATAGCGCGTTGCAATAGTGTATCGGCGTGTGCCTACCTCGCGTTAGAGCGGGTAGTTTGGCCTAGTGGGGGGATGTGACGAGGCGTTACAACGCGCTCGCAGCAGCGCGCTAGGTCGCGAATGCTCGTACACCGAGACCCCTGGAAAAAGTTACATAGCAACAGAATCGCTTCCCGCCGCCGAGGTCCGAACCGTTGCGAGAACAAAGTATTGCCGTATGGACTATTGATTGCAGGATCTACGAGAGTTAGAGAGAGAGGCTCGAGAGCCTCGGGGAGAGTCGAGGATGGAAGGAGCGCGAGAGAGAGGCAACGAGAAGCCGATCGACGTCGAAGACGATCGATGGCAGGCCGTGACCCCCACCCCGGACGTCCGAAGACCCCCCGAACTACGAAGACCCGCACAAAGCGGAGACGAGAAGGATAGGAGAAAAGAATTTAGTCTCGTTTAGGCAGGCGACGAATTAATTAGTATAATTTCGACAGGCCGAGCATTCAGAAGTCTAATTTCGACAGGCCGCGCATTCAGAGGTATAATTCCGACAGGCCGCGATTTCAGAGATAATTTCGGCAGGCCTCGCGTTGAGAAGTACTCTGAGCAGTAATTGATAGAGAATAGAAAATTAGTAGTTCGCGGACGTGAGTCTTCGTGGATCGTTCCGTAAAATAAAATACGAACAATTACGTCGAGTGGTTAGCGTGCCCTTGCGACTGCTAGATAAAGGATTTGTTACGTTCATTGTTCCGCGGTATTGAAAGACTCGGAGATAAAGCGCTCGAGCGATTCTCGCGCATATCTCGAGACACCGTGTTCCCGCGTATGAAAATCTCGAGTGTCGTGGATCTCGGTTAGGAAAACCGATCGATTCGTGCTCGGAGAGTAGCCGCGAGGAGAATTCAGCGAGCAAGGAGATTGAAGGAAACCGACGGACGGACTGCAGGGAAACCAGCGAATAAGGTAGGCGCACGTGGTGCACTATTATACTGTCCTCAGCCGTGCTGCTGCGGGGTTGCTCGTTGCCGCGTCCGGTCTTTCGGTAAATTATTTATCAGTAGATTTTCGTTGGATATTGGAAGAAAGTAGACTCGAGCGATAGCGTCGCGAGCGTGAAGATCCGCGATCCTTGTCGGACTCGAGTCAATATTGTAAAATTTCTTTTGTTGTTTTTTTTTGGTTGTTAGTTATTATTATTAATAAATCTTTTGTTACGGTTGTGAGAATGAGAAATATTCGTCCGGGTGATTTATTTTGCATGCCTCGAACTGCACCCCTTTTCAGCTAGTCGGCCAGTTTAAGAGAGAAACATCGAACGAGAAGGAAACTCCCTGGCTTTCGGGATAGAATAGAGAGCCTGGCGCCCATCAAGGTCGTATGGAATCAGGTGTTAAGTGCGGGTAAGAATCGAGTGAGAAACCTCGGGCGTCGTTATATTTGGGCGTTGGATCTTGCACGAGTGGCCGAAATACTCGTGGTAAGGGCCCGTCACAATATATATAAGAAATTTCTAAAAATTACTGCCCCCGCAATGGGGACAGAAAGCCGGACGGCCCACTCCAAAAAGTCTACGTAGACCCATAAAGTCGGTGGCGTCCTCATCCAAATGGTCGCCACCGGCCCAGATGTAGTTGGCCATGCTCCGCGATGACCCGCGGCGGTGCCGAACGGCCGCCGCCTCCCGGATGAACGTCCGGAGCCATTCCGGACGCTGCGGGGTGGCTGCTGACCCCGGAACGTGGATCTTCCGGGCCTGGAAACAAAAAAAAAAACAAGAAAAGATGAGAAAAAAAAGGGGAAAAAAAAGAAAACAACCATGTATAACTTACCACCCATTCCAGGAGGTGGCGATCCAGAATGGATCCGTCCAGCACCACATGGCCGTGGACGTCACGTGTAAAATCCATAGTTGGAAAGGAAAAAATTTTTTTTATTAAAAGTGGAGCGGACCGTGCCGAAGTCAGAGAGCGAATGACTTGGTGGCCGCTAATGGTAGCGTTCACCACTCAAAAACGGGGATAAAATCTGCCAATTCAGGAATCCCACGGTCGAGGAGTCTTTCTAACTCTCGGAATTCATGTTGCAGGTTTGCGCTGCTCTTCTTCTGTCTCGCTCGAACACACGGGACACGGGACAGCTACACTTTGACGCCGTTCACCAGCAACCCCGGCATATATTACGAAGAAATTGGAAGCCTCACCCAAACCAAGGCAACATGGAGACTCGCCATACACATGGACTTCTCCGACATCAAGAGGAGGGAAAGAATTGTAAAGCTAAATTTGCAGCGAGTACGGGATGCCTGCGGAATTGAGGGGAAAACGGGGGAAGCCGATGAACTATGCTTCGCGCTACTGGAAACCGTCGATCGCATGGCAGCAAAAATTGAAGACAACATGGACACCGTTTATGACTTAATTGAACCCGGGTCCATGCGGAAATGCCGAGGACTCATCGATGGCCTGGGATCAATAATAAAATCAATCACCGGAAACATGGATGCGGCCGATGCAGAGCATATACATCGGGAAATAATGACCCTTCAGTCGAACGGAAATGCTCTAAAAGAGGGCATCAAGGGTCAATTACAGGTTGTTTCATCTGCTTTGCGGGTCTTCAACGAGACCGCTGAGAGAATGCAAGCAAATGAGAACACCCTACTGGACCTCGTAAACCACGTGCGTCGCAGCATGTCAACACAACAGGATCAGTTGACGAGGCGTCAACGACTCGATGAGAGCCTTACTGCTGCAAGTGTGGTAGTAGAGGAGCTACTCACCGACGTAAAGGAGTTGGTGTTGCTACTCGCTGAGATATCAACGGGTAGAGTAAGCGCGGCGGTACTACCACCACGCAAGTTAGTGGAGTATCTCACCGACGCTCTACCACACTTGCCGGCCGGCACCGGATTCCCGGTACCGATAGTGCGCGGCGAGGCGGGCACACTATTGAGGCTCACAGACACACGCGCCTACAGCGACGGGACAGCGGCCATGCTGTTACTCGATATCCCGCTGATAGGGGCACAACAGTATGCCGTGAATCGTGTATACCCCGTGCCTACGAGGGGCACCGACAATAACACGTACTACTACATCGATACTTCCGAGGATCTCGTGGTAGTCGACCAAGCCAACCGGAATTATCTGCGAATGTCAACAGTGGATTTAAAAAATTGCAAAAAGGTCGCAAACAAGTACATTCGCCCTCCAAACCATCCATCAACACCAGTCACCAAGAATGCACCATGTGAAGTATTGGCCTATGGGAAAATCGACACCGCTTCTGGACTACATTGTCCAAAGCGGGCGTTATCACTGGTCAATACTCTAATAATACCAATGGAACAACCTGGAAGATGGATTTTCATCGCACCAAAGGAAGATCTCATTACAATTTCATGTGATAAAATACCCGCGGATCGCGTAATTTTGATAAATTCAGGAATTCTGGCTTTGATAGGCTCATGCACCGCGACCGCGCAAGACTTCAAAATTCAAACCCTAAAACGGGTTACTGACGTGAAAAACGAGAGCTATTTGCCCCCGTTTAATCTCACGCTCTCAAAGATAGACGAGCAATATCGTGCGCGAGTTAAAAATGATAGTGACCAGGTAAAACTGGTGAGTGTTTTGCGAAATCCCGAGGAACTAAAAACCCTCGGAGCGCGTGTGAAGGATATAGGAAAAGACATTGATAAAGACTATAACAAAGATCCTCAATTGTACCATAATATTGGATTATATTCTTTAAGTGCAATAGCCCCTATAGTCTTGGTCTGCTACGCAGTTTATAAATTATATCAGTGGAGGAAAAAGCGTAACGCGACACCGGCAAGGCCGACAGAGCCAGTGACCCACTCCGAGTCACCGATTAGCCTGCACAGACTCTCTGTGCCTCAGCGTGCCGATAGCTTGCATGCGGAACTACAAAATGCTTGTTCAGCACAGGAAAGTAATCCTCTACGACTGGCCTACCAGACCAAGGCTTGGCGAAAAATTTAGAATAAAAATAGGGAATTAATATTTTCAAGTGTCGTCAATTCATGTCGGGAAATTAATGTGTTTAATTTGAAATAATATAAAAAAAAAAAAACTTTTAAAATTTGTAAAACCGAGTTCAACCAAGAAAAATAGAAAAATCAATTTTTCTTTTTTAAGGGGGGAGGGATGTTGCGCCCCGAATTTTAAAAGTATTGTTCAACAAGTTCAATGTACGATTGGGAAATCGTGGTTTCGAAACGTGATTTCGAAAGAGCTCGCGCGACATCGCTCGCGGAAGCGATGTCGCTCGATGCGGAAACTAACGCGGAAGTATTAAATGCATACGCACCAATTTTAGGCAAATTGGTGAGTAACAGTCAGAAGTAAATTCAGTCTTAATTGATTATTCGAATCGAACGGTTGGGCTCGAGTTAGACTCAAGGACTAGTAAAAGTCACACATTTTGTATCGGGATAATTCGTGCAATGAATTATCCTACTTAATTCCTTCTGAATAAAATATCTTCTATTTTGGGAATCTCGTGGATTCTAATCCTTAAAACGGAATATTCGTACCGAATATTATTAGCCGCGAGAATTTATTCTATTCTCGACCGATATTGTAAAAATTGATCTTGCATTTATTTATTTTAATTATTAGGGAGAGAAATAAAATGAAGTTGCGTCAGGACGTAACAATGGAAAAAAATTTTGTCCGCCGCGTACTTAGTTACAGCTGGTCAAAGTGGAAATTTTGCAGATGCAGAAATCTTCTGAGTCATGATGCCATTCCGTTTCGATCTATGTAATATCGGAAACAGCTGTAAATTCGTGGATCTTTTTTATCAATAATCGTCTGGATAACAGCGATTGACAAAATCACGATATATAATGTTCGAAATCAATGGATATTGACTTGAGATGTGCAATTATCTACAATTCAATATGTCAGATTCATTAAGCCAAACTGACCGTCTCGAGGAGACAAACTAACTGAATCGGGCTCTCAGTATAATCTCAAAAGTCAGGGCGTAGATTTATTGCTGCTTCACTCTCTGTATGTTCTCTAGCTGCCACAATTTTTTAGATAATGAGCTTAAACAGTTTTTGACGAATAAAACAATGAAAAATAACGATCAGTATTGAATTTAAGGGGGGGGGGGGGGGGGAATCAGGTCAAAAATGTAAAAAAAATCGAATTTTTTTTTCTGTAAAGATGTTTATTTCCATGTAAGCTATGTGTTAGTAAAGTTTGTGACGAGGCGTTTGTACGCGCTCGCATCAACGCGGTGGGCCGAGGGTGCTCGCGCACCGAGGCCTCACGAAAGCCAGCATAGCAACCGAATCGTTCCTCGTCGTGGTAAACTCGTAGCGTTATTCGAACGTTTGACTGCCGTGAATATTACAATTACAGGATTCTCGGCATTAGAGCAAACGGCCGGGGAGACGCTCGCGACGTCGGAGGATGGAAGGAGAGAGACAGCGGAACAACGCGACGATCCACGAAGTCGATCGATGGCAGGCCGTGACCCCCACCCCGGACTTCCGAGGCACGCGTAACCCGGCATAGCGTGCGATAATTACCGAAAAGATTTCAGAAAGAGTTAATAAGTTAGCTTTTGAGAGTGAGTAACTCAAGTTAGCCCGGGAGCGTCCCACGAGAGACCCCGGTAAGAGGGTTGAAAGAGAAAGAATAGAAAGAAGATCGCACTCGAGTAGTACTCGCGCATCTTCGGGAAGATTTTGTTACCGCGTCGAGCGTGTTGCAACGTGTTTCCGCGAGTAATAGCGAACCGTGCGCGTGCCGACGGTAGGAGTTGTAATCGTAAGAATAATTTTCTGTGTGGAAGCCGCTTCGCTAGAATTTTCGTGAGAAGCAGAGACCCGAGAGGACCGGCATCGCAGCGAGGATCGAGACGAGAAGCGTAGGAAAAGGTAGGCGCACGTGGTGCATCATTTTTATTGTCCGCGTCTATAGAATCCTCCTCGATATTGTCGGCTTCCCCGAGTCGAGGAGACGGCTCCTCCAATTAGTAGCGTTCCGTGCGAATAACCCGCGGATTTTGTTCGGACTCGAGTCAACCATTTGTATTTAATTTGTTCCGCAAGATAATTTCCTTATTGTTGAATAAATTATTGTTTTGTTCCTTATAAAAATAGAATCTCGCGTTCGATTAATTAATTTTGCATTTGCCTCGAACTGCACCCCTTTCCAGCTAGCCGGTCAACCGGTGAAGAACTAAAGAAGAGTAGTAAGTTTCCCTGGCTTTCGGGAAAATAATAGAGAGCCTGGCGCCCAGCGAAAATCCGTAAATAGTGTGGAAAGTGCGGAGATAATCACAGTGCGTAAAATTCTGGGCGTCGTTATATTTGGTCGGCGCTCCTCGTGAAGTCGCCGAAATACTTCCACGAGGGGCACGTCACAATTTTTGGCGCCCAACGTGGGGCAGTGCATCAAATTTCGGACCTAATTCGGGCGAAATTAATTATTTGAACAGTGAACAATGAAATGAGAAATTCCCTTTGTCTCGAAATATTTGGAATAATATTCGTGCGCGTCGAATATCGCCGAGTCGAGCGAGAGTCTCACGAGTACCCGCGTGTCAACAAGTGTTAGAAAAAGTTGTAAACACCGCGTGAAGGCGCTCGGTAGAGCCAGCTCGAAGCGCTCGAACGAGAAAGCACACGAAAAAAATATTTCGTGTTGAATATTTCTCGATTCGCGACGAACGCGTGAGAATATCGAGATTGAAGTGACTTAATTTTCGTGAAGTGTGTGTGCGAGCCTCGAGGGCCCGCGCGTAAACAACGAATCGTAAACATCGCGCGTCGACGCTCGGCCGAACCGGCTTGAAGCCTGAGAATATTGAAGAGTGAAAAAAACTATTGTTCAAGTGAACCGTTCCGAATTATCGAAAGTGAAATATACAGTAGACAATGGCGGAAGGAGAGTATTCGGTAAAATCGACCCCCCACTCGAGTGAACCCGACGATGGGACGAGTGACGACACGCGCGAACGACGAAGACGGGTATTAGATCGTGCAGCATGGATCGACATATTGCCAAGGCGACACATGCGACGATTGTTGAGACAATCGAACGCTAGTGAGGATGGCAACGACGAAGTGATTCGTGATCGGCTACGGAGGTTAGAACTCCGAGAATGTGGAATCCCCGATGTGGAGTGGTCAGACATGGACAATATGTTGCCTATGGAGGAATCTATCATACCTGAGCTCGCGCTCGTTGATGATATGACTGAAGAAGAAGTGCGCGAAGCCCTTCGTGCGTTGTTATTGAAGTCGTTGGGTGTTACAGCCGTTGAGCAAAACCGGCTTCGACAGTTCGTGAGTACTTCGCTGCGAGAGCTGAGTAGCTCGCGACCAGTGAGCCCAGCTGATCCGTCTCGAGGTGCCATCCCGAGGAAACACCTGGAGATTAAAGAAAACCCGCTGAGTGACAGCAGGACGTCTCCAAACAAAATGAAAAGACGATTAATTGCGGCAGATTGGGACAGCGTCGCCGACCTGGATTTCCAGCACTTTAAAGAAAAGAGTGCGAACGTGACGCTGCGCCGAAGCGAGACCTCGCAAAGAGTCCGCAAGGACGTACCAGAGGAGACGCAAACTGGCACAGCTGATCGGCGGAAATCTATTGGTCCGAGATGCCAAGACGCTGGCACGCAGACAGACAGTGATCCCGATCCGAGGAGGAAAAATAGGAAAACGAGGAAATATCGTAAATCAGTGAGTGATGTGAGCGGCCGATCCCGTTATGCACCGAGGAGTCGAAGAAAGCACGAGCCGACCGAGGAATCACTCAGCGAATCGACCGCGTCGGATGACAGCGAAACATCGATCGATACTCTGTCAAGTAGTGCGAGTGGGACAGACGACACGTGGCACACAGTCGAGAGCCGCGGAGACCGTCGGAGACGACGGCGCAGCGCGCGCGTGTCACCGAGGCTACGACATCGGACGGTAAACCAAAGACCGCGCCGTGAACGCGATATTGGCGACGTCGCGAGGAAATGGCGACTAACTTTCACGGGAGAAGACGACTTCGGCTGTGAGGAATTTCTAGAGCAAATGCGAGAAAAAAACTCTTGCCTCAGACATCCAGTACGAAGATCGATTGCAAGTACTCCCGGAAGTGCTAAAAGGACGCGCCATCCAGTGGTATCGATCGAATCGAATACACTGGCGATCGTGGCGTGAGTTTGTGAAAGATTTCCGTGCATCGTTCAGTTTGGATCGAGACCAACAAGGACTGAAGGAAGACGTAAGGAAAAGGACACAAGGAGCCGAAGAGTCCGCGAAAGATTATGCAATCTGCAATCAGGGATTGTACAACCGTTTGCGAAAGCAGAAGAGCGTGCGCCATCAGTTGGATCAAGCATACGCTGGCCTCAGATCATACGCAGAGTTCGTGAAGCAGACGACGTGGATCGAGCAGAGATGGGCCAGAGCAAAGGCGCGTCGCCCTCCGCCGATTCGCGAGGAGTCGCTCGCGAAAGAGTTCGCGTGGGTCGGAAAATCCTCAGCAGCGACGAAAACTTGCTACACACCGAAACCGGCAGCGCGCACACAGTATAAAGCGCCTGCGCCGAGGATCGATGCAGTGGAAACCGAGTCAGCTGATTCTGTGGAGCCTGCAGTACCAAAAAAGCGTCGACGACGAGCGAGACGCAAGCGTGGGGGCAATGAAACGGCCGAAATCGAGCCAGCTACCGCACCACCAACGTACGCTCGAGCCGCCGCGCAGCAGCTACCTAGAGCCGCCGCGCCGCCGCCGAACCGATGCAACGTGCCGCAGCAGCCGCCAGCAAGACAGCCGCCGAGCGGGGGAAGCAACGGTAACGCACGCATGCAGGCAGGCCGTACCGAACAGGCTGGAGAAAATCGCCAAGCCTTCCCTCGAGGCCCACAGAGCTTCTACAGAAGACCCCCACCCTTTTGCTCGAATTGTGGCGAAGCGGGCCACTTCGGGAGAGATTGCGGAAATCCTCGGGTGCAACTGTGTACAGCATGCGGCCGCCTAGATGTCAACAGTGCTACATGCGGCTGTGCGTTGTCAAAAAACGCGAACCGGAACTGGCAACAGCGGGACAGCCAGCGCGCCGAGTAGAAGAAGCCCCGCAAGCAATACGAAGAGGATTCAGAGCAGTACCTCTCCGAACCAATCCCCTCCCTAATTCCTTCCAGGGTGTAGCTCACGTCGAGAGCCCGATTGTAAATAACCGCGTAATTGTAAGCGCGAGTACGTCGAGCACTCCGGGTACTTCTTTTTCAGCATGAGTCGAGGAAGTCGAAACAGATGAGTTTCCTTGCAGGTCGACCGGTATCTGGACGCTGGATCAGTATAGTTCGGACGAATCCGAGAATGAAATAGGAATTGAAAATGAAATTGTCGCGATAGACGATGCGCGAGAGACCGGTAGAGATGTGGCCGCGACTCGCGCGAATAACGTACGCGGCGCCGCGCGCGAAGACGGGAAAAAAATAGAGCATCGTGAGAACGAGATCGCGATCGAGACAAGTCTGCCCAAGCACGCGAATTTCTTCGAATCGTTTCCCACACCACCAGAGGAGTGGCAGCGCGAGATAGGATGAATTCGAATTTTCGTTCAGTTGCTTATCGGTATGAAAGTACTCGAAGCGTTGATAGACACGGGTGCTACTATTTCGGTTTTCGGTCGCGTGGGAGGAGAAATAGTACGTGATTTAAGCTTGCCGCACAGAGAATATCCGCCGAGTCGAAATGACTATGTGACGATGGCTAACGGTACGCCCGAGCGAGTGATCGGAGAGGCATTATTCCTGATCGAGCTTGACGGCGTGCAAAAATGGTTTCCGTCAATAATCGTTAAAAATTTAAAATCGAATTGCTTATTGGGAATGGATTTTATTTACGTCTTTGGAGTTAACGTGCACGGCGGTCGTAGCACGTGGTCGTTGGAAGAGGTAGGGGTAGAACACCCGATCGTACGCTCGAGCGACGAGCTCGTGACACTCGGCGTTTGTTTTGGTTTACAAGAGCTTGTCAGTACACAGCCGGATCGCTTAAAAGAGCAGCTCGCGGAGATAATACCGACCACGCCACAAGACTTCGAAATAGCGGTAACATTAACGCAGCATGTGATAGACGCGCCGAACGATAGAGCCGCGAAACAGCGAAGGTATCGGCGCTCTCCAAAATTCGCGAAGGAATCCGCCGGTCCGTACGAAGTCGTGAGAGTCGTGTCGCCAAGTGTAGTAGAGTCGACCGATCCAGACGGCCGTCCTGCAGGGAGATGGCATGTGAAGGACCTGAAATTGGCGAGAAATGTGCCAACCCCGGAGCGCTCGACTGCTCAGTTGTGTTTGAGAAATAGTTTATAGCATTTTCGTGAAGATAATGCGTAACGGAAAAAACGACTGATTTATTTTTGAGTTGGAAAAAGGAAAAGAACTATATCATTTTTTTTTACTGATTTCAATGTTAATTGTTTTTATTGAATTGCTCTGGAGACGCTCGAGTGGAGCGTAAAACTTTTTTCCTATTAGTCAGTAAGAATTTTTGAGTTACGATATTGTTTTATTTTTTTTGTATGATCCGCCGTCGCGTGCTGCCGACGTGAGGACACGCGGACACGCGCGCGGGAGGGCAGCGAAAGAGAAATGAATTCGATTTTTTGTTTAGTTGAAAAAAAAGCCGCACGAGACGAAGTCTCTGCGGAATGAAATGTTTTTGTTGATTGCCATTTTTTTTAGTTTAATTTTGTACCGGCGTGGACCCCGACGGACGGCACGACCGAGGGAATTAGAATTGAACTTAACTTTTGTATTGGTGTTGGAAATTTATTGAATATTTAATTACGGTGGAGGAAGTGCGAGACATGATTGAGGAGCGATTCTGCAGCAAAGCGCGTTGCAAAGGTGTATCGGCGTGAGCCTACCTCGCGTTAGAGCGGGTAGTCTGGCCTAGTGGGGGGATGTGACGAGGCGTTAGTACGCGCTCGCATCAACGCGCTGGTGCTCGTGCACCGAGCACCTAGGGTGCTCGTGCACCGAGGCCTCACGAAAGCCAGCATAGCAACCGAATCGTTCCTCGTCGTGGTAAACTCGTAGCGTTATTCGAACGTTTGACTGCCGTAAATATTACAATTACAGGATTCTCGGAATTAGAGCAAACGGCCGGGGAGACGCTCGCGACGTCGGAGGATGGAAGGAGAGAGACAGCGGAACAACGCAACGATCGACGAAGTCGATCGATGGCAGGCCGTGACCCCCACCCCGGACTTCCGAGGCACGCGTAACCCGGCATAGCGTGCGATAATTACCGAAAAGATTTCAGTTAGCCCGGGAGCGTCCCACGAGACACCTCGGGAGAGTTAATAAGTTAGCTTTTGAGAGTGAGTAACTCAAGTTAGCCCGGGAGCGTCTCACGAGAGACCCCGGTAAGAGGGTTGAAAGCGAAAAAATAGAAAGAAGATCGCGCTCGAGCAGTACTCGCGCATCTTCGATAGATTTTGTTACCGCGTCGAGCGTGTTGTAAAGTGTTTCCGCGAGCAATCGCGAACCGTGCGCGTGCCGACGGTAGGAGTAGTGATCGTAAGAATAATTGTCTGTGTGGAAGCCGCTTCGCTAGAATTTTCGTGAGAAGCAGAGACCCGAGAGGACCGGCATCGCAGCGAGGATCGAGACGAGAAGCGTAGGAAAAGGTAGGCGCACGTGGTGCATCATTTTTATTGTCCGCGTCTGTAGAATCCTCCTCGATATTGTCGAGGAGACGGTTCCTCCAATTAGTAGCGTTGCGTGCGAATAACCCGCGGATTTTGTTCGGACTCGAGTCCACCATTTGTATTTAATTTGTTCCGCGTGATAATTTCCTTATTGTTGAATAAATTATTGTTTTGTTATTTATAAAAATAGAATCTCGCGTTCGATTAATTAATTTTGCATTTGCCTCGAACTGCACCCCTTTCCAGCTAGCCGGTCAACCGGTGAAGAACTAAAGAAGAGTAGTAAGTTTCCCTGGCTTTCGGGAAAATAATAGAGAGCCTGGCGCCCAGCGAAAATCCGTAAATAGTGTGGAAAGTGCGGAGATAATCACAGTGCGTAAAATTCTGGGCGTCGTTATATTTGGTCGGCGCTCCTCGTGAAGTCGCCGAAATGCTTCCACGAGGGGCACGTCACAAGTTATAAGCCGAAATTCGCAAAAATGGCCAAGTTCTACGGTACCATTTATATTTTATTTTCTCAAAAATCTTAAATAATTATCATAATATAATATTTAAATTTGAAACCATTTTATTTATTTATTGTTTTTATATGCGGACATTAAGGCCGATTTTTTGTTGACACAAAATAATTAAAGGTGTTGAATTTTTTTTAAAATTTAATAATTATCTTTTTTTTCACTTTCTGCAGTTTTGTTTAGTTAAGTACGATCTCCGAACCTTCAAAATCTTAAACATAAAGCCGAAAATTTGCCGATTTCTGCATTATGCCTGGTTTTTAATGATTTTTTTCTACAGATAAAAAAATTAATTACGTATTTGTAAATAAATTTTTATCTGTTTACCATTTTTAAAAACAATTAGTGAAGCGCGATATAAACGATGCGATGACAGTGTAATGTCTCCAATGCAACAAGTAACATTTACATCATATTTGAATTCGCGTAAATAACGGGGCATGCGCTATGATAGCTTGATGCGTATTGCATGCGCAGCGTGTTACTGCCGGGAAATTGACTTCTGCTACACTGGAGCGGTATAACCTCTAATTGACGTTTTTATTTTTTGTTCATACTATGTTATTAGCTTAATTCTATTGGCCATTTGCTGTTTTTTTTAAATTAACAGTGTTTAAGACATAATCAACAATCATCAGAAATATTCAAATATGTATTATTTCTTTTGAAGTGGTGATTTAATGTGTTTGCAGTACATTTCTGAATGTTTCAACACTGGACAAATTGTCAATGATGTCAATAAAAGAGATCATCCCAGTGTTATTCACAGGTTTTTAAAAATATTATGCATTCATTTACTTAGTTATTTGTTATTAAAAAATTACATTTATTCGTAAATTCATTAATAATATTGTGAAATCTGACTTGCAAATAATATTTCTATTTTGTTCATTAACGGTACTAAGATGCCCCAAAGGTAAAAGCAGCGCAAACATTTTTTTTTGAGTCATAAACTTTAGATGCCATTTGCCGAAACTTGGTTTTCAAACTATTCTGCGTGTGATTCAGACCAAACTGCTAGGCAGATTGGACTGGTTGACGTCTCATTTTCTTCTTCATAAAAAGATACACCGGCTAAGCGGAGCAAATGTTAATAAAAGGTAATAGTTGTTAAGTGATTTAATTTATAGTAAATAAATTTTATGCTATTTTTTAAATTATTGATTAACTTTGCTTTCAGGATGAAAAAAAATATTTTGCTCCGCTTAGCCGGAGTATCTTTTTGTAAAGAAGAAAATGAGACGTCAACTAGCCCAATCTGCCTATCAGTTTGGTCTGAATCACGCGCAGAGTGGAAAACCTCAAATCTTTGCTTAAGTTAATACTGAAAGGCATATGCAAGTCAGACAACAGTAAAAAATCCTTTCATCGAGTACCAACAACATAGTTCACTGACCATTTTTACATGCAATAGAATTTGGATGATATTGAATTTTCAAATTCAATTTTTTTGACCTGACTCCCTCCCCTTAAACGAAATACATAAAGCAGTTTAGATATTATAGAATTTTGAATTTATGAAAATTTTCGTACTTCTTTAATTTGTATTTAAAATAAGAATGCAAAGTAGAATTTTGCACATTGATTCGTCAATAATTTTCATCTTTCGCAAAGCTTCCTCTATGAGGAAGCCAAAAATAAAATAAAGAAACTTCCTCATAGCGGTGACGTTGCGAAATATGAAAATTAATGAGGCAGCAATCGGCAAAGTTCTACTTTGCATTCTTATTTTTACTGTTTCATTTTGGCCCGGGCAAAAATTATCTTTGCATTAGTGCAATGCTTTTCGCTTCACTAAAGTCCCATAAAAAATTTGAATTATTTCTGCCAATACAGCGCGGACAATCTTCACTGTCACATAGTTTCCTGTGTCACACGGTTTCCGAAGTTCCCCTACAGATTTTCGAAAAATCGCATTATCTCTGTTTATTTAAGGTATGTACCTGACGAGAATGGCAATAGAGCTTCACCTTTGGAACTGGTAAACCTGGCGGTGGAAGTTCCCGACCATCTGGCGGGGGCCAAAAGCTGGGATTGACGCCTGGAGGTCCAGGCGCGACATCTTCGGGTGGTGGAGGAAGTGGCGGTAGAGGTGGACGTCCAGGCGGCGGTGGTGGAGCTTCTGGTGGAAGTGGTGGAGCTAGCACTTATTTACCTCCTACTACGAAAGTCGACATAAGTTATCTTCCACCGAATTAGAAATCCAGCGTCTAATCAACTTAACGACTTAATCAATCCATTTATTATCACAATTGTGATCTCTGAATTATACTACCGCGTGAAACAAAACTGTTGTATAAAGTATAAATGAAGCTATAGAAAAGGAAAACTTGAAATGTACCACAGAACAATGATTTGCAGAAAAAAAAGATAAAAAAGATACGGCAAAAAGAGATGTTAGTTTTACAAAGATAACTAATTAATTATCAATTAGTGCGCTGTATACATTAGCACAAAATGCCTTACTATTTGTAAAAACTATTGACAGTATGTGAAAAAAAGGAATTACTGATTATTTTTAATGATCTTTTTGATAATCGATTAGTGATATTTTTTTTCACTGGCACAAAAAGCCTGAAAGAAAATATTGTAACGAGAATTCGCATAGCGCTTTAATTAGGTACATTACTTCGCCCCTATAAATATACGGCTATAAATTTTGTATTAAAAAACTTTTTTTTTCATTCTTTTATCATTCCCTCTTCTGTACTTGTCGCATTATTCACCCTAGGATTTCTCCGGAGACAGGAATATAGGTACTTATATCATTACTGTGTTACATTACTCTTCAGATTCCTGCCCTTCCTTGTCATGTCCGCTCATGAAATGTATGTTCATTTCGTAAAGATGAACGGCACGTGTAAATTCACCGACAGTCCAGCGTCTAGAGTTTACTCTCAAAGGTCAGAGTTCAAATTTATTGCTGCTCTTCTCTACTTTGGCTATTTTTTTTCAACCAAGTTAAGTGATATCAACTCATTCACCGATCCTGCAGAGTCGCTGGAAAGCTCGAAACTACCTTTACAATAGGAATAAGTACAAGATTTTCTATAATTAATTTCCGATATAAAATTTAAAAAACAAAAAGTTCTAACTCAATTCTTAACATTTTTCGAAAGTTTATATTCATTTTATTTACTCTTGAAAAAACGTTTAATCAAAATATACGATAGTACATTGAGACTTTAATGTTGCCTTTCTAAGCAGACGGAAATCATTGTTCTTCTACATATTTCTATTTATTTCGAGTTCGCTGGTGAAATAATCAACACAAAAATACAAAAAAAATTCAGTAAAAAATAAATTTATTTTCACTTAATACTAAACAATTTATACAAAATTTAGTATACACCACAAACATTTTTTTTGGAACACGAAAAAAGTATTCTTTACATCATTACACATTTTCGCCTGATTTCATAATCCAGTACACACACATTCATTATCACATCAAATAGTTCAGTTTTATTGTGTGTCGACATTCGCACTATGACTTAACAACAGATTAGTCATCCTCACGTCCAGATTTACAATAGCATAAAATATCGGCGTTCTCTGATTATTGTCTTTGAAATTGACATTAACTTTGTCACTTAACAATAATTTAACAATATCCAGATGACCATTTTTGGTCGCAGTGTGCAAAAGTGAGAAGCCATAAGTGTCCCCAGTTACTCTAGCATGTACAGGATGTTGCACTCTGTTCATACTCATGCCCCACTTCATGAAATCTTTTACAATCTTCAAATATCCCATTTCGACAGCTGAATGCAACAAAGTTGGTAGCAACAAATCACAATTAGTTCTGTCCAGTGCTGTGAAGATCCAACTTGAAATATGTTCAGCCACTGCCGCATATTCCATTTCAGCACCACTTACAGAATCGTGAAGAAACATTTTGTTGCTATTTCTGATGAAGCTAATATGTGACATAAGAACGTACGCAATTATCGTATAATCTTCTGTATTACGCGCTAGTCGAAATGTCGTGTTGCTGTACTTGTTTTGATTGTCATTATTTGATTTTCTGGCTCCTGAAGCTAACAGCAATTTTACCATACCATAATGGCGATATTTTAGCGCAAAATGAAGTGGTACGCAACAGGCAGTTTCTCGTAAAGTGCATTCGGAATAAATGGAAGCTCCGTGGTTCAAAAGACCTTCGGCAATTGGTACATTTCCACTCTTAGCAGCAATGTGAAGCGCAGTGAGGCCACAATTCGATTCACAATCGACACGGGCATTGTTTTTCAAAAGAGTCTTCACGATTTCCGAATTTCTTTCCCTGACAGCATAATGAAGCGGTGTGTAGCCTGCATCAGTGATGTGAGTCGTAACTTTGGCATTTACGTCAGCGGCTCCTTGCAAAAGTTTCTGGACGGTGGTCGAACATCCTTTTAAGGAAGCAACGTGAAGCTTCGTTAAGCCCTCGGCGTCCACAGCATTCACATCGGATTTGAGACTGTCACTCGAGGCGCAACACTCACGACTCCCAAACCATGTTTGTATGAATGATGAAAATCTGGAAAAATAATTGAAGTATTAAATAATTGAATTTTTTTCCACGATTTTAATATTCTATATTAGACTGACGAAAAAAAATGTTGTAATTAACACCGCATAGAGTTTAAGATATTCAATTTTGTGTAAACACATATTTTTTTTTACTTGTCTACAAAAAACGGTGTTTGTATTATCCATACGTTTAATAGTGGTTATTCATTTACATATTACATACAAAATTAATAAAAATGAAACATTGTATATTATATACGTTCAAATTTAATAAAAATTAAAAATCCTTCACTTATTTCCGTTCTGCTGGGTATTTAAAAAATCGAAAACAAATTTGGAAATCATATTTTTATATAAATGAAAAATTGTAAATAATATACGTTCAAAATTAATAAAAATTTTAAATCCTTTACTTATTTCCCTTCCCCTGGGTATTTAAAAAATCTCAAATATTATGGAAATAAATTTTTTATAAAAATGAAAAATTGTATATAATATACGTTCAAGTTGAAAAAATAATATTGTGAATATTAAAAGGTACTCACCCCTGTTTACGTTGCACGACGACTTGTTCCTTGTTCCTGAAGAAGCTCATCTTCGAATTGTTAATGTTCTCGATGTACTTGCGAACTTGAATTTTCCAAAAATGTGGCATTGAAAGATTGTTGTAAAGGGTTTATATAGGATCGAGCGGCCCATGGTCAAGGGTCGACGGCGGGAGAAGGGGGTAGACAATACTGCAAGCCTATTGGCCGGGGATGATGAGTGGGGGATTGGAAGTGAATGAGTAAACGAAAGAAAATCCTGCCACCATCAGCGGAAGTACAAGAAGAGGAGTCATCTCTAACATTAAATATGTATTTAATTTGGATCTATAAAAATAAAGAGTGCAAAGGCATTTTTGCATCTTTCTTATAGATTCCTTTACGAGAAAGTATGCTGATTAAATTTGGCTTCCTTATAGAGGAAGCTATAAGAAAGAACGAAAAAAAGGAAGCTATGGGCCAAGTATGACTTTGCAACTATTATTTATAAAGCTTTTTGGGAGATTGAGTAAAGACTTAATTTATTTTAAAAATCTGCAAAGTAAAACTTTGCAAGTAAAACAAAAAATAATGAGAAAGCAATTTGCAAATTTCTACTTTGCAGCTTTATTTAAACAAATAGTAACTTTTCAATATAAATATATTATAACTCAATATTCTTATAATATTTCTCTATCTATAATGAAATAACGTAATGTTTAAAAAAAATGTAATTCTTAAAAATTTGAACTACATAACAAATTATGACGAAACTATGTACCTGTTATTGCTGAACAGTACTGATTTCGTATATAAAACTTGTCATCTCTGACAATAAATGTGTATTTAACTTGGATCTACAAAAATAAAGCTTCAGTCTTCATGTATCGCTCGTGCTGATCGGATGTGTTCCCTCGTGCGCGACCGCAGAGTGATTACACTTCGTAACAGTGTGTATAGAGTGAGAGTGAGTGAAAAGAGGATTAAATCCTATATACAAAAACACACAGACTTGGACAAATAGAGCAAGCGAGCATTAGCTCGTTGTTCTGATTCAGAAACCCACCTACGATCGGAGAACTCTCTGACTACAGAGAACTCCCCAATACTCAAAAGTGCAAGCATGTCTCAACTAAAGTCAAACTACGCCACGGCCGCTAAGACAGAATCTATTCCTACCAAAGATCAAGCTATTGTAATCGGCGCAATCGATGGCGTGCAACTCAAGGAATATGCATTCGCATTGGGAAAAGTTATTCCCCCCGATCAAAATATAGCCGATAATTTAATTGACGCTCACAAAATAATAAGTGTTTTGAACAAACCCCTTCAAATCAGACTGCTCAGATCTCGAAGCAAAAGAATAGTCTTATCCAACTTGCACCCATTCATCCCAAACAAGGAAATAATGGACAGACTAATCGCTCTCGACATTCAACCAGCGTCGCCTATAACGTATCTTCGGGCTGGGATCCACAAACCACAATATGCCCACCTAATAAGTTTTAGGCGACAAGTTTACATCCAACACGGCGATGTTGACTAACTCCCAGATTCAATACAATTGAAATTCGAAGAAATGAACTACTTCGTATATATAACTACGGAAACTCAGGGGTGTTATCTGTGTAAGACCGAAGGCCACATAGCGAAGAATTGTCCCACACACTCACAAACGAGGCCGGATGATACGGATACGGAGACAACAAGCAAAGCAGCGGCTGCACCTGTAGACAACAGTGACAACACGATGCTGCCTAGCGCTTCATCCGGCGAAGAAGCTGCAGAACCAATGATAGTCATACACAACAGCAACGCAAGTAAACGACCTGCACCTTCTGAAACCCCCTCACCGCCAAACACTCCGCTTACGGCTCCCTCCCACAGTTCATCCTGCGAGAACGTGAATTTCCCACCTCTAAAACAAAAGAAAAAACTGAAAAATCAAACAAACGAAAAACAGGCCGAAATCAACAACGTAACCACCGATGCGTTCGCCAAAATAGAGACCGAACTAGAAGAGCACCCAACAGATTACGAGCTGAACTATCTACAACTAAGAAACTTCCTTGAAAAGGCGAGCAGTAAACAAAACATAAGGGAAGTAGCATTCGAATTTGCGATCCCACTCACCACGTTAAGTGGTCTGCTCCGAAAGCTGTACGCACTAATCCAGGGACGCGGAACGAAAACAAAATTCACTAGAATAATTTAAAAAATTTAAAACGAAGACTGGACGGAGGAGGCAAGACCGTCTGAAGAAGACGAAACTGACGATACCAGTGAACACTGCTAGATAGAACGACACATTATAGTGCAATGAAGTGGCTATACTATAACCAGATCTTATGAGCATTCTCCAGTGGAATTTAAACGGTTTCTACACCAGACGAGAAAGACTCGTAGTTTTAATGAAAAAAGTGACCCCGACTATAGTTTGTCTACAAGAAATAACAGGATATAATCAGTATTACAAAAATCGTAACAGCGCCGGCCGCGCAAGTGGGAGAGTGGTCACATTTGTTCGGGAAAACCCTCCCTCCGAGCTGATTCCAATTGTCACGCCACTCGAGGCAGTGGCGGTATCAATCTCGACGCCACAAAAAATAACGGTATGTAATGTCTATCTGCCAAATAGCTATCCCGTCATTCAAACTGAACTGGAAGATTTGACGCAACAACTGCCGAAGCCGTTCATCATACTAGGAGACTTTAATAGCCACAACCCGCTTTGGGGCTGCACAAGACGCGATGCAAGAGGAAAAATTGTAGAGCGATGGCTAAATGACCCTGGACTCATTCTCCTAAACACAAATGAACCCACTCACTACAACCTCGCATCAGATACATTCAGCTCGATAGACCTGAGTATATGCTCCTCCGGCTTACCAGATACTGTCGAATGGTATGCAGATGATGTTCTAAATGACAGCGATCATTTACCTCTGCACATCAAACTAAAAAATACGAACCAGAAAGCCCTCAGCGATACAGCACCAATCGCATGGAAACTTAGATCAGCAGACTGGGAAGAATACAGGAAGCAAATCGACGTGCTTATTGCAGATATGCCTTCATACTCTGCAACTAACTCTAATATAGACAACTTAATAGAAAATTTTACCACGATCATTCGTAAAGCAGCTGATATTGCTATCCCTAGAGCGTTAGCAAAAAAGAAAAAACCTGGCGTCCCATGGTGGAACGAAAACTGCGAGAAGACTACTAAAGAATCAAAACATGCACTCAATACACATAACCGACGTCCGTCACGTACGACTAAAACCAAATTCAAAAAACTCAGAGCTGTAGCCCGGCGAACTATCAAAGATAGTGAAAGAAATTCATGGCAAACTTACATAAGTGGACTTAACAAACACACGCCCACAGATGAACTGTGGAAGGCCCTAAAGAATATACAGGGACAACAACGCAATACATTGCCACCTTACCTACTAGACTCAGCAGGGAATGCCAAAGAGTCCCCGGAAGATATGGCCAATCTATTAGCTGATACATTCGCTACAAACTCGAGCGACGAGAATTATAATCCTCAGTTTACACAAATAAAAAATGACACATAGGGCACCATCAGGGAAAACATAAATAATGCCAGCAAAGATAGTCCAAACATGCACAGCAACGATGATCCAATCAACTCTCCTCTCCGCCTGGAAGAACTAAATATCGCACTATCTTCTTGCACATATACCAGTCTAGGACCAGATGGAATACCAAACATGCTATTAAAATAACTATCACGAAAGGGGCTGGAAACTCTACTCGAGTTGTATAACCTAATCTGGACAAAGTACACATTTCCGAAACTGTGGAGACTAGCGACTATAATTCCGATACCAAAACCTGGAAAAAATCGCACAAACGCCACGAATTACCGCCCCATAGCTCTCACTTGCAACCTCTGCCAAAATACTCGAGAAAATGATAAACCGACGCCTCAAATGGTCGCTAGAACATAACAACTGCATTACTCCTCTCCAAAATGGTTTTCGTCAATTTCGTTCGACAATGGACCATCTAAGTCAGCTCGAAACGTATATCCGCAACTCCTTCGCAAATAAACTCCACGTCATGGCTGTGTCTATGGACATAGAAAAGGCCTATGAGATGGTATGGTGAGATAGGATCATTGATATACTCATCGAAAATGGTTTCAATGGACATATGATAGCCTACATCAACAACTTCCTTCGCGAAAGATCTATTCAAGTGCGTTAGGGCAGCAAACTGTCAAGAGTAGTAAATGTCAAAAACGGTGTACCTCAGGGTTCGGTCATTAGCGTAACGCTGTTTCTAATAGCTATAAATGACATCGTTTCAAATATAAGCTCGCCAGTTAAAGGACTGCTGTTCGCGGACGATCTAACAATATTCTGCTCCGGAAAAAACATTAAAACTACTCAAGGTTTAATACAACTTACCCTGGACAAACTCTCTAAGTGGACAGACAGGACCGGATTTAAATTCTCACAAACAAAAACAGAGTACATCCTTTTCACATGGTCCCAAATGTCTAATTAGGGAACACCTGAATTGTTTCTAAATAATGCTAAACTTCGCAGAGTGGAAACAATAAAGATTCTAGGTCTCACGTTTAACAGGCGTCTAACGTGGACAAATCATATAAAAACCTTAAAAATAGAATGCATGAAAAGAATAAATGTAATGAAAGTCTTAGCTTCCAAAAATTGGGGTTCCGACAAAACCACCCTATTAAACACCTACAAGGCGATTATAAGGAGCAAACTTGATTATGGAGCTATAATATACGGATCAGCCTCAGAAAGAACATTAAGAATCCTAAATCCTGTACAGACTACTGCGCTTCGGCTGGCAATTGGTGCTTTTCGCACCAGCCCAAATTCCAGTGTCTTAGTAGAAAGTGGAGAGCTACCATTAGAGATGAGACGGGCTGAACTGACTCTTAGGTACGGGCCAATATTCCACACGTTGCCGTATATCGAAACGAGCGCACTAGATCCCACCAGTGCGACAAATGAAATCCTTGAAAATCAAGTGCTTCTACCGAAACCCTACAGATATAGACTAAGAAAACACTCATTGGAACTGGATTTACGAATACCACCAATCCACCCTCGCGTGATAAACCCCTTTCCACCATGGAGCCCACCAAACATAAACATCGATCTTGATATAGCGATCTCATCAGGAAACAAGAAAAGCACCACCGCTGTGCAATACCAGAAACTCTTCAGCGACCTAATAGGGAAAAAATACGCCAATCACATTAAAATCTATACGGACGGCTCTATCATAAATGGCAAAGGAGGATGTGCTATTGTACTTGAGAACCAAGAATTACTGTTTAGAATGCCTGATGCCTGTTCAATTTTTTCATGTGAAGCTCACGCAATAATGGAAGCACTAAAATTGGTAGAGGAAACAAATGTAACACCAACAGCAATCTTCACTGATTCTAGGTCAACGTTGGATGCACTTCAGAACCTAAACAACAACGAAAACATGATACAAAGTATCCAACAAAAACTGACTGAATTACATAAAAAAGGGCTAGATATCACCGTGGTTTGGTCTCCCTCCCACAAAGGAATTGAGGGGAACAACAGAGCTGACGAAGCAGCTAAAGCTGCAGCAACATCAGCGAATAATATCGAAACCGACGATACACCAATCATGCTGTCAGAATACAAAAAGTACATCGCCCTGAACGTAAAATTAAAATGGAACAATATCTGGATAACATGCCGACTTACAAAACTCCACAATGTCAGATTTGATATATGGGAAAAAACTCCGGAAGCTGAAAACAGGAAGGAGCAAACAACAATAACAAGACTCAGAATTGGCCACACCAACTTTTCCCACATCCACCTTATAACACGTTCTCCACCAAATAAATGCAGCAAATGCGACTCTCCACTGACCGTTGAACACATCTTAACTGAGTGCCCAGAACTTCAAGGACAACGCGACAAATACCATCTCCCAAGGACACTCAAACAGTGCCTAAATGATAACGAGGAAATTAAAAAAGTGACAAAATACATCAAGGCCCTTGAACTATACAAAAACGTGTGAAACTATTGCATCATACAGTCGCTAGCTTACATATGTATACACACATATACGCCTGTAATTTTCTTCTTATTCTTATTACTATTTTTGTTTCTCTTTCTTTTTACTTTAATGTATTTCGACGGTCGCCAATAACCGCGATGTTGACGCGACCAAAAATAATAAATAAAATAAAAAAAAATAGAAATAAAAATAAAGCTTGCAAATGCATTTTTGCATCTTTCTTAAAGCTTCCTCTACAAGAACATATGCTGATCAAATTTGGCTTCCTTATAGAGGAAGCTATAAGAAAGGACGAAAAATGAGGAAGCAATGAGCCAAGCATGACTTTGCAACTATTATTTATAAATCTTTTTGGGAGATGGAGTAAAGAATTAATTTATTTTAAAAATCTGCAAAGTAAAACTTTGTAAGTAAAACAAAAAATAATGAGGAAGCAATTTGCAAAGTTCTACTTTGCAGTTTTATTTAAACGTACCGTAACTTTTCAATATAGTAGTAGTAGTACAAGATTTTTATTAACCATTACAAAAATAGTGAATGTGTGTACAATTGTGTGCGCGTTAATACGTCGTGATCGAGTTTCCATGGTTAAATGGCCATCGACCGAGGTCCTTCAGCCCGTTTGTTGTGACATTTTGGAGTTTCTTTTTTTGATGTATAAACGGCTGTTACTGTATAAAAGAATAGTTACAAATTTAGTGTAGTTTGAGCTGTGGACTTATTGATTATTGTTTAGCGTTGACAAAATTTGTAGTATTGTGTGAGTTGGCAGTTTGTGTTTTGGTCTAATGTTTGGTGTTCGTGTATTACATAGTGGGGTGATTGCTTCGAGGTGTTGTGCGAATTTGGCGCTCAGATTTCTTGTTCTTTCGGTAATAGGTGTTATTCCAGAGGTTTCGTAAAGAAGTGTATTTGATGGGTTGTGTAGAGGATTGTTCGGGTGTCTGATTTTAGTGAGTTTACGAAGAGCTATTGTTTCTGCAGTTTTTATGTTTTTTATCACCGGATTATTACAGTTTAGGAGCAGTGGAGGGCCATATTCCAGCAGTGGGCGACATATGCTTTTGTATACTTTCGTTGACTGTTCAATTGTGATTTGTTTATTTCTATATGTTATTTTCCGGAAGTGTACTGCTCGCGAGGTTGTGGCTGTTTTGATGTTCTTAGTATGATTTTTCAGGTTTAGTTTGTTGTTTAGTGTGACGCCTAGGTATTTCGCCGAAACGCAAGGTTTGATGTCTGTGTTGTACATGGTTATAGTGGGTGAGCTGTCTGTGATTTTATGGTTGAATAAAATTAGTTTGGATTTAGTGGGGTTTGGTTTTAGGCGCCATTTGTTGAACCAGTTTATGCATTTGTCTGATAGTTCTTGTAGTGCTAGTGCTGAAGCTTCCATGGATTTGTTGTGTGAAATTAGAGCCGTGTCGTCTGCGTATTGTAGGAGATAGCAATTGGGATCGTATTGTGTCTTATCGGGTAGATCGTAATTATAAATGTCGTGACAGTAGATATTATATAGCAGGGGCGATAGTGGTGAGCCTTGAGGGACGCCTTGTTCCGGAGTAAACGGGTGCGACAACGTGTTTGCGTTCCTTATTTGAAGTGATCGGTTGTTGAGAAAATTGTTTGTTATGAGCAGGAGGTACGCTGGGCAGTTGAGTGTCCACATTTTGTATATCAGTCCCTTGTGCCATACGCTGTCGAAAGCTTTGTTGATGTCCAAGAGCAGGGTTGTCGTGTGTTTGTTGCTTAACTTCGCCGCCTGGATATTGGAGGATAGTATGGTCAGCGGGTGTAGGGTCGACTTGCAGTTCCGAAAACCGAATTGGTATGGCGGGATGTTGTCTTCCAGGGAGGATTCAAGTCTGCCCTTGATTATTTTTTCGAATATTTTGCCTAGCGTCGGGAGAAGCGTGATTGGCCGGTAATTAGCAGGCAGTGTTGGATCCGAGTTTGCTTTGGGGAGTGTTATGATGACGCCGTTTTTCCATTGCTCCGGAAAAAAGTTTTTGTCTAAGCAGTAATTGAAAATTTGTAGCAAGTATTGGTGGACGCGAGTGTCAAGCCCTTTAATTATGGCCATTGGGACTTTGTCATATCCTGGCGCTGTGTTCTTTCCTCTTTTTATGACTTTAGACAGTGCGTTGGGTGAGATAGGTTCGTGTTGTAGGTCCCATCTGGATGTGCCCCTGAAGTATTCTTCGTACCAGTAGTCCACTAGTTCCTTGTGCGTAATATCAAACTGGGCTTCGTCTGCTCTGCTGAATGTTTGTTTGAAGTGGTCTGCGAAAACTTCGACTTTTCCTTGGGGGTTGTCGATGCGCTGGCCGTTGACAACCAACGCAGTGTCGTTAGACCGCGTGCAGTAGCCGCATAATCTTTTGACTGTTTGCCAATAGTTTTTGCCTTTTTGCGCTTGAATATTGTTACGTCAAGTTTACAAAAATTAAATAATTTCGACAATCTTACACGTTTTGCACGTTAACGAAAGAATTTACCGTGCGCTAGTTAAGGAATATAAAATATTCCCTTGACTACAACTGACGATAGTATCGTTAACGCAAGCCTGTTTTCGGGTCTAATCTTTCGAAAAATAACCCAGGATTAGGCTAAAGATTCTACTTTTGTAGAGGTGAAAACGAGGATAACTTGTGTATTTACGATGATGTTGATATATATTTTCCTTACTTACGTTGTTATACTTTGAACTTACGTGATATTTACCGTGTAATTAATCTTGTTGTACGACGTGGAGATGGCTTCTTCTTCTGGTCAGTTATTCGAATGATAATTCCGTAGAAGTCTTGGGTATTGGAAAATCGCGGGATGACGGAATCAAATATGAGAGATATTTAATTTTGCAGCTTAATGGTTGTTTATTCCAACAAAAATATAGCGCAACGTAAATCAATATTTTACCGATATCCACCGAAAAAAAGTCGGGGGGCGTACTTAAAATGTTAAACAGTGGTTCGATAGATTGGCGTCGATTTCTAATACAATGATGTAGTAAAAACAATAGTTTGACTTCTAAATCCACTAGTCGTGTTACAATCGGAATATTCACGCAAGTTTTCTCAAAAGAATTGTTCAAAGCATGAGGTTGCTTGTATGACAATGGGTCAAAGAGTGACAATACCTCTGACCGTAATAAAGATCGAATGGTGCGTGGAAGATGAGGCCGAGACCCCATTGTCCGGTGCTTTTATACGACTGAGTACCCCTTCTCCTACCTTATTTCTAGAGTCTACTTTTAATTAGGCTACCAGACGTGTCCCCGCAAGTCGTTCGGGAGTTTGGGAGGGTGACATATGAGTCTTCGATATCGATATACCTTGAACGTGTTACAGCTAGCCTAGTAACCGCTTCACCCATACATGTCCCTTAGCAAGATGATACACGCTTCCCATTGTCCCTCGCGTCTTCGGGTCGGCTGAGATTAGGTCTCGTTTCTGATAGGCGAATTTCGTATCGGACGTTCCAGTTCTATTTTGATTGCGGAATAAATTATGCCCGCTTGTCTTTCGCGAGGGCTATTATATTGTGAACTGGAAGATCGAATAACGCAAATAATTTTAGTAACTGTTTGCTACATATTTCATTAATTGTCATGCTTGTGGTTAAAATATATTTTGTTAATTAATATAATTTCTTTAATTATTTTTATAAATTCCAAGTTTAACGATTAAAACATTATTGCTTAATTTGTCAAGATTCCATCATTATTTATTTGGAGGGAGAGTATTTGTCATAGTCGACTCTTCTTTATTCTCGATCGATTACGTCGGAAAAATTATCAATGGAGAAAACTGAACAATAATTAATTTTAATAATATGATAAATGAGATCACCGACATTTTTGTGCCAAACAATCTTTTTGGAGAGTTTCAATCTCAAGCCGAAATTCTGAGAAATAAAGTTAAATCTTTATTTGATTATCAGTTTTTCGGGGGAGATATCAGTCGTTTTATTAGTCCCGTATGAGGGTTGTTAATAATAGTTCTTAGATGGTTGGAGGATTTTCCAACAGAACTCATTTCTTTCCGACGAAAAGGTCGGGTGAACCGGGCAGAAGCCTCGGGTTAGATTTTAGTCTCTCTACCTTTGTCATCGACAACGAGAGAACTCTTCGACTATTATATCTTTTTAATCCCCGGCCACTTGGCTAGTGATTGAACGGTCCAGTGCTGGCGCAGCGATTCTCATTTGAATTCTTTCTTGAATCTTTATGATAAAGTTTCCGAAGCAAATTTTCTAAGTATTTTCGAAATATTTTGCGAAGTTACGTCGTGACGTAACAATATCTTCGCACGCTTTTAGCCATGAATCTGTTTGGAATTGTGTTATCAGCTGTTGTATTGCCTTGTTTAGTCTGTTGATAGACGTTTTGAGCTCAGGCCTGCCGTTGCTTTTGTATTCCCTGCACATACTCCTTTTCTTTTTTATCAGACTGACTATGAACGGTGGCAGGTCGAAGGTGAAGAATTTCGGGGACGTTAGTGGAGTGTTTGTTTGTATCGTCGTTGTAAGGTGTTCGCAGAACTTCGTAATTGTATCCTGGTTGATGGTGAGGTTTTCGGGCGAATTCGAGAATTCGATCATGTCTGCGTTTATTCTTTCCATATTGGTTTTCTTATAGTTCAGTTTGTGTTCAGGTCCTTGCGGTATAGTGGGCGTTTCTAGATCAATTGTTATCGCCATGCCAAGATGGTCTGATCCCAGGTCTGTAGTTAAATCGACTGCTACCATGTTGTTACCCAGGTTGTTTGTATATAGTATTCTATCTGGGGTTGAGTCTGGGTTGTTTGCCATTAAAAAGGTTGGCGGAGTGTTGTATTGTTTGAAACTAGAGTTGTTGCAGAAGTTATCTAGTTGTCGTTGTTTGTGTGCATTAACGTTGAAGTCGCCGATGATGAGCGCGAATTTGTATCTACATGCTTTTATAAATATCGTTTGTTCGATCTTGGAGCGAGGATGAATGTAGATCAAGAATATGTGTAGGTAGTCGTCTTTAAATGGTATTGACATGTGTAGAGCCTCATTAAGTGGATTGTTGATAGCCATGCCATTTTCTTTCTTTGGTTTCAGCGATGGGTCTACTTGGAACATGCTTCCCCCTCTTCTATTGGTATTGACAATATTGCCGTCTTTTTTCACACAGGTCCAATTTCGAAAGCATGTGTTACTATCACTATTAGTTTTACTTTCAACGAATGCAGTGCAATTAATGTTATTGTTTACTATGAAGTTGTTGATGAGTAATTTTTTTTTGTGTAACTATTGATGTTAGAGTACAGAATTTTGAGTCTAGCCATTGGACGTTGTGTAGCTCGTACCCGTGGTTGTTTCTGTAGGCGAGGGGGATCCCGGGTTGTCGAGGTCGAACATCAGAATGTACATTCTGTTTCCAGAGAAAACTGCCGCCGTGTCGATCCTAAACTCTCTGATGAAGCGTTGCTTCAGTTTGGCAATTAATTCCTCTCTATTGGCGTTCTTGTGTTTGTTTATCTTGTTGATGTATGTGTTGATGATTTGGTCGTGGACTGTGATTGCGGCGTGAATAGGTGAATTTGTAGTGATTTCATTATTGAGTTCAGTGGATTTTTTGTTAATGGACCTTATTATTGTGTTTGGGATTCCTTCTATCGGCTTGAACGGTCTGTTTGAGCATTTAAATGGCCATGCTTCGTGATCGGTCGCTAGGCAGGACGAACATTTGATGGGCAGGTCCGTTGTGCACTCGTTGGTGTTCTGATTACCGTTGGATTTTTTACAGGTAATTTGGTTTGGACAATTGCTTGTGATGTGCGTGAATTTCAGGCACTTCCTGCAGGGCTGTGGCGCCGGGGCCGGTGGAGAGCTTGGGTGTGCGGGGTAGTGTTTTTGGAGAAAGTATAGTCCCTCGTTCATTAGTTTTTCAAACGAGTTGGTGCATCCCGTGATGATTCTGAAAAGCGTAGTTGGTTTGTTTGTCGCTCTCGCAGTCATCCTTTTGCAATATCGGTGGGTAATACCCTGCGCCTTTAGTGCTTCGCTTATAGTTGTGTCGTCTAGTTCGCGTTCTACGGTTGAGATCAGGGTACTGACACTCCGTGTACCCCGCCACTTCTTATTTGGCACGAACCGATCGGGAACGGATATTGCCAGCCCAAGAATAACAAAATATGACGATGAAAAGTTCGGCTTGCTGGCTTGGCAGCAATGATGCCTACGGCTGTCGATGGAGTGGAAATTGGTGGGGATGGAACAGCGGTGAACTTGAATTCATGCGCTGCTTGAAACGCAATGTCATCAGTTCATGCCTCCGATCATATATTTTTATTTCATATAATGGAACATTAGTTATTACGTAATTTTTAATAGCTCATCGCAGAAATAGCAATTGAATTGTTATTTTATCGTAGAGCCCGATTTAGTATTTTTAAAATAATATACATCTCGGATATCTGAAAGAAAATGAGCTGTCTCTTTCGTTATTAAATAAACTATTGAAACTTTAGTTTCAATAAATTAAGATGAGAATAATATTAATTATTCGTCTTAAGGATGTCCTGCATTGAATCGGTATCCTCATATCTTGATGAAAATATTTATTTGAACGTTTATTTAGTGCTTTTTCACGGTTTTCAGATAAAATGAAAGATTGCTGTGAACATGAACATTCGCAATTGTTCTGAAAATATTTTATTTTCATGACTGAAACTGTTAAAATGTGTGACAACTCAAGATTTTCGTTACATATTTTACTTTATATTCGATAAAAGGTAAATTGAAATTCTTTTACTTCTATGAAACGGTTTTTGTCCACCAACTTTATAAAAAACCGATGAAGTTTTCAGTTTTACAAAAACAAGTACAGAAACAATCCATTTAAAATTTATATTTTCATTTTAAGAAATATCTTTTTGTCATTTTTACAAAAAATATATTTGTCACTTTCAATTTAACAAAACAATATTTGTAAATTCGTAAAAAACGAAATTTAGAAATTGACAAGATATTTATAAAAAAAGATTTTAAAATTTGGAAAAACTAGTATGAATCGTTGAAAATCGTGGGATTCAATAAAAGACAGTTTATTATTTTTTTAAATATTTTTATTTGTCTGGACAACCCAAGGTTTTAATAATCTGAATCCAAAGGGTGGCGCGGTACACCATCACCCGTCACCGCCATTTACGATCGAAAAGATAATACGGCGGGTTTACTCAATAAAAGTGAACATATTATTTTATGATGTCAGAAAAAACCAAGATTTTCAGAACATGAATCGAAAAGGCGGCGCGGTACCCCACCGCCCGTCGCCGTCATTTACTATCGAAAAGATAATACGGCGGATTAACTTAATAAAAGTGAGAATATTATTTTATAGTGTCGGGAAAAACCAATGATTTCCCCATTTGAAAAATGTAAACCTTCATAACTCGGGAATGCCTTGAGATATCAAGCTGAAATTTGGACCATAGATAGAGGGAAACACCAAAAATGTTTTCCCAAAACAAAAATGGTACGCCAAGTTAAAAAAATTGCTTTCAAAAAAATTGCTGACAAACAAAATTCCTTGCAAAAATATTAAACCAAATCCAATATATTAGCCAAGTTAAACTCGCTACAAAAAAAACTTGGTGTGCCAGGGACTAGCTCCCGTACATAGTCCATTAGCCAACATAAACTCGCTACAAAAAAAACTTGGCGTCCCAGCGACTAGCTCCCGTACATAGTCCATTGAAGTAAGTGCGGGAGAAAACAATTCCTAATGATATTTCGTGTTTCGTATTACCGAACCTGCAGAGTGAGCTCAAGTTGCATATCGTACCTTATTCATTACTTTTATCTAATTTATCAGTTTGTATCCCTACTTTCTTTTGACCTCATTTAATCTAATAATATCTTAATATATATAAATCTTTGAAAGATTATTATTCTTCGAACTGTCGGTGCGGTGGGGGTCAAAATAGCGAATGGCTAAAGTAACGAATTTCTGAATTTCAGAATAATGCCCTGGCAAACAGTGTCACCGACTTTTTAACCGGTGTTTTAACCAGTCTCGATTAACCCTCGTTTTCACCCAGTTTAACTGACCTTTTAACCGAAATTGTTATTTTTTAAGCGATTTTTACTGGTGAATTAACCGATAGTAACCGACATTCTTACCGAATTAATAAAACTCAATTTTGCTTGGTGAATTTAACCGATTTTAACTGACAATTAAACCGAACGAAACGTTTTTAATCGGTTAAATTGTCGGTTAAAACTGCTGAAATAGTGGGCTAATCGAGACTTATCTTTCCTCGGTTAAAATGTCGGTTAACTTCAGTTATTTCCGGTTAACACTACGGTGACACAAATTGCCAGGGTGAACATCTGAATCTAGAATGGCTTTCATTATGAAATTCGCTATTTTGATTGCTTTGAATAGAATGAGGGTCAAAACAGCGAATGATCCCCCCCTCTGCCCAGGCGGTACCCTTAAAAACACGAATAGCGAATTTCAGGATAATAATCATGGCCGCCTTCGGAAGAAATAGAGTAGCAGTAGGGATCGTCGCGTCAGGAGAAAGCCCGTCCAGTCAAGATCAAACAGACAAATCGTAGTGTGAAGGCAACATTAATTTCTTTTTAGCATAGTGTGCGTAAAATTCGTTTTTACACACCCATATGAGTGCGTAAAATGCAACTTTATGAAACAGTGTGCGTAAAATAAAAAAATTATTTTTACTTTTCTTTCATCTATGCTATAATTAATAATTATATTACCAAATAAAGTAATTATAGTTATAAACAAAGTTTACTCACAATTAAACACGTTCTGTCTTTTTTGCGAATGCATAATAAATCTATTTCTGTCTTCAGTGGGGGGGCTTCGCCCCCCCAACCCCCCACCGGGGCTTCGCCCCTGGACCCCAGCAGGGGCTTCACCCCTGCACCCGACCAGGGCTTCGCCCCTGGACCCCAGCAGGGGCTTCACCCCTGCACCCCACCGGGGCTTCGCCCCTGGACCCCCGCGTTGTATTCCCCTAAACACAATGCGAATTTTACGCACGTCATGCTAAAAAATGTCGTATGCGACTCGGGCGTACATTTTACCCACTCGCGTGATCGCGCTCGTGTATAAAATCGCGTGATGCGATTTTACACGACGATCACTGCTCGTGTGTAAAATCGCATTTTACGCCCTTGTTGCATAATATACTATTTTTAACTTGGCGTCGAGTCGCTACCGCGACTCTTGACTGAATCTAGAATGGTCATCATTATGAAATTCGCTATTTTGATTGCTGTGAATAGAATGAGAGTCAAAATAGCGAATGATCATCCCCCCCCCCCCCCCCCCCGCACGCCCACGTGGTACCCTTAAAAACATGAATAGCGAATTTTAGAATAATGAACATCGGAATCTAGAATGGCCATCATTATGAAATTCGCTATTTTAGCCATTCGCTATTTTGATTGTTTTGAATAGAACGAGAGTCAAAATAGCAAATGACCCCCCCCCCCCCCCCCCCCCCCATCCGCCCTGGCCAAGGGGCGAGCCATTTTTAGAGGGTCATTTTTAGAGGTCCGTTGGCCTCCCGTCCTAACTTCAATGGACTATGTACGGGAGCTAGTCGCTGGGACGCCAAGTTTTTTTTGTAGCGAGTTTATGTTGGCTAATGGACTATGTACGGGAGCTAGTCCCTGGCACACCAAGTTTTTTTTGTAGCGAGTTTAACTTGGCTAATATATTGGATTTGGTTTAATATTTTTGCAAGGAATTTTGTTTGTCAGCAATTTTTTTGAAAGCAATTTTTTTAACTTGGCGTACCATTTTTGTTTTGGGAAAACATTTTTGGTGTTATTTGCTCTCTTTTTGAAAGTCAAAACGTAATTTAAAAAAATAATGAGAACACATGTTTTAGTTATATCTGTGTATTGATTAAAAAGTTCATGTACAATGAACAGTAAATGAAGGTAAGTAGACACTACTAAATGTATCCTGCATGTTTACAAAGAACAGAGGCAGCAATAAGAATTCTACAAGAATTCTTGTCTAACTTTGCAAACTCAAAACATTCAATGAAACCAAAATTTCTATAGACTCGAAATCTCGTCGGAGGTGAGGCATTCCATTATATATATACAGACAGAGAAATTGTCGTGTGACAGCAACATTAATTTCGTTTTTAACTTGGCGTCGAGTCGCTACCGCAACTCTTGATGATATCAGACTTAGGATGATACCATCATCCAACATCGACGGATGCAATGCTCTCATTGCAAATGGAAGAAATGCGTAGTTGGCACAAGCGAGCTCCAGTTGTAGTACAACCGAAAGGGCATCCTGGGTCAGAGAGAAAAGTGGTTCCGAAAGTAAAGAAAGTGCCACTCCATCTGGTACCATTATCAAACCACCGTCTAAATCGTTGACAATCACGTCCATCCATCTAGAAAAAACATAAACATCTGACTCATCGAAATTTCTTATACTTCATTCCTCCAAAATCTTGTCATTCAGCTAATTTTTTGCACGTATTCAGTAGAACTATTCAGTAGTTCTTCAATTGTAAACTATTGTATAGTTCTAGACGCAACAGTTCCTTCTAATAGTGTACTTTTATCTCAATAGTGTAGTTCAATAGTTTCTCCCAATAGTCTGCCAATTTAACAATGGTTTATAGTTTAAGGGGAAGGAGTCAGGTAAAAAAAATTGATTTTGGAAATTCAATATCATCCAAATCCTATTGCATATAAAAATGCCCAATGCACTATATTGTTGGTGCTCGATGAAAGGATTTTTTACTGTCGTCTGACTTGCATATGCTTTTCAATATTATCTTAAGCAAAGTTCTTAGGTTTTCCATTCTGCGCATGATTCAGATGAAACTACTAGGCAGATTGGAATGGTTGGCATCTCATTTTCTTCTTCATGAAAAGATACACCGGCTAAATGGAGCAAACTATTTTTTTTTCATTCTGAAAGCAAAGTTAATCACTGATTTAGAAAATAGCATAACATTTATTTATTAATAATTGTGTCACTGAAAAAATATCACCTTTTAATAACATTTGCTTTATTTAGCCGGTGTATCTTTTCATGAAGAAGAAAATGAGATGTCAACCATTCCAATCTGCCTAGTAGTTTGATCTGAATTAGAGTTGTGAAATTTTTAATGTGAAAATAATGCATTATTTTTTACGAAAAAAATGGAGTATGGAATTCGGATCCACTATCCATTACTTTATTAATGAGTAATGGAATTCGGATCCATTACCCATCACTTTATTAATGAGTAATGGAACACACATCCATTACCCATTACTTTATTAATGAGTAAGCTACCTCTATGAGGAAGTATGTTATTCCATTTTTAGCTTCCTCATAGAGGAAGCTTTGTAAAACGCGAAAAATAATGAGGAAGCAATGTGCAAGGTTCTACATTGCATCCTTGTTTTAATTAGATAAATATACATGTTGTGGATTCGTTTTTCTATTTCGTTATTATTAGAGCGTTGCCGAAAGTGAATGTGATAATGTATATTTTTTAAAATAATTCAACATTCCATAAAATCAAAAATTTCATACCGTTCGTCACTAAATTATACATATATAATGGCTGAATATTGTTTCATTTTTATTCAAAATTTGAGCTCGCTATCTGAAGTTTTGCAAAAGTTACAATAGAGCGATAATGTCAATTTGTTGAAAAATTCAAAACATCATAAAATTTTAATGGTTCAACCGATCTTAACCAAATTCAATAGCGATCACCGGCGTATGAAAGCTCACATTCATACCAATTTTAAGATCAAAATCTCGAAAATTGAAAGAGTTATCGAGTAAACAGACATTTTTCAAAAAATTAAAAAACGCGTAATAATTTAACGATGAAGTGGACTTTAACAAACATCTGTATGAACGATGAGGCTTGATCCCTCTATCTATTGTCCAAATTTCAGCTTGATATCTCAATGCATTCCCGAGTTATAAAGGTTTACATTTTTCGATCGTGTAACATACACACACACACAGACAATACATACAGACATTTTTTTCTAAATCACTTTTCTCGACGTTTTGGCCCATTCTGAGTGTACTGACATGAAAATCTCGAAAAAAAAATTTCATGAAAAAGCTTCTTCTATGGGGAAGCAAAAAGTAATGGGTGATGTACCTCTGCTCCATTACTCACTAATAAAGTAATGGGTGATGGACCTCTGCTCCGTTGCTCATTAATAAAGTAATGAGTAGTGGATTCGAGTTCCATTATCAATTTTTTTCATAAAAAATTATGCATTATTTTCACATTAAAAATTTCACAACTCTGCTTTCAACTAACTTCTAGCTTTTGACTGACTACTAACTTTTCACCAACTGATGACTACCTACTAACTAACTTTTAACTTTTAAAAGTCAGAAGTTAGTCAAAAGTTAAAAGTAACTGAAAAGTTAGTCAAAAGTTGGAAATTAGTATAAAGTTAGAAGTTAGTTGAAAGTTAGTCAAATGTTAGAAATTAATAAAAAGTTAGAAGTTAGTCAACAGTTTGTCAAAAGAAGTTAGTAGTTAGACAAAAGTTAGTCAAAGGTCAAAAGTTAGAAGTTAGTTGAAAGTTAGTCAAATGTTAGAAATTAGTCAAAAGTTAGAAGTTAGTCAAAAGTTAGAAGTTAGTAAAATGTTAGAAATTAGTCAAATGTTAGAAATTAGTCAAATGTTAGAAATTAGTCAAAAGTTAGAAGTTTGTCAAAAGTTAGAAATTAGTCAAAAGTTAGAAGTTAGTTGAAAGTTAGTCAAATGTTAGAAATTAGTCAAAAGTTAGAAATTAGTCAAAAGTTAGAAGTTAGTCAAAAGTTAGAAGTTAGTCAAAAGTTAGAAGTTAGTCAAAAGTTAGAAGTTAGTCAAAAGTTAGAAGTTAGTCAAAAGTTAGAAGTTAGTCAAAAGTTAGAAGTTAGTCAAGTTAGTCAAAAGTTAGTCAAATGTTCGAAATTAGTCAAAGGTTCGAAATTAGTCAAAGGTTTGAAATTAGTCAAAGGTTAGAAGTTAGTCAAAAGTTAGTGAAATGTTCGAAATTAGTCAAAGGTTAGAAGTTAATTAAAAGTTAGTCAAAAGTTAGAAGTTAGTCAAAAGCTAGAAGTTAGTTAAAAGTTAGTCAAAAGTTAGAAGTTAGTTAAAAGTTAGTCAAAAGTTAGAAGTTAGTCAAGTTAGTCAAATGTTCGAAATTAGTCAAAGGTTCGAAATTAGTTAAAGGTTTGAAATTAGTCAAAGGTTAGAAGTTAGTCAAAAGTTAGTGAAATGTTCGAAATTAGTCAAAAGTTAGATGTGTGACGTATTTTTCGTGAGCATAATCGGTAACGAATAAAATCAAATTTTATACGGGAACTGCATCACGATACGGTCACCTTCGGCCGTCCACTCTCGTTCGCGCATCCGCAAACCCGGTGGGCGCCAGTTAATTTTTGTTTCACCGGTATTAACTAACCGGTATGCCCGAGGAATCGAGTTGATCAGGCCCGACTCCAACCAGATCGAAAGTTCGGAGCAAAAACTCACGATCGAGAACAAAATCAAAGAACACGGTAGCTTCGTTAATTTTTGGGGTCGCGTAAAATTAACAAACGCAACTGGATGCGCTTGCGAGAATGAACGGTTGCGGAAATGCACGGCCGCTCAGACTGCTAGGTTGTGGTAGAGAGGGTCGAGGTATGACCCAGTAAATAGCTTTCTTGGAACGAGATCTTTAATCGAAAATATTCGATTAAATTAATTAAAATGCGAGAACAACTCACCCAAAATTATTGCTGCTAATTCCGGGGAACGATAACAAAATCCCAGAGGAATCACGGGAACCGTGAGTGCACTGGCTGCACTACACGATGAGCGAGAACAATCAATTGATTTTATTAAATAAAATCATCCGAGAACAGTCACTCTGAGCGCACGCGAATACGCGATACACTATACGGAGCGCGAGAACTACGCGAAAGACGCGCGCGCGAACGACAGAAAAACCGTCAACACGGGAGCGCTTAATTAGACCCGAGGCACCTCGGCGGTGTCCCGAGCCAGACTGATTGTCTCCAGCAATCATCGAAATCTCGTCATAATAATTACGAATCCCTCCCAAAATCCCTTACTCGAGAACTACTGCCCTCTCCCTCGAATCACCTCGTAACTATATCGGGAACGCAAATCATGCCGGTAACATTTTCGAAATCTATACGATCGCCTCCCTTACTGCTTCGCGCGAGAACGGGCCTAATCAGCACACTTATGCACTACACTGCAACAGGATGCTCCATCCTTTGCAAAAAACCAACAAAACTCCACCCGTTCTCTAGCGCAATACATTATCTCGATAGGGCGCCGGATTTACACCGGTCTACAACTAATCGCAAGACTCGTTCGGGGACTCTTGTCTGCCGGGCTGCTCGTTTCTTTGAGCTCTCATCCTCGCGACAGATTTGAGTGCACCGAACTACCAACTTTACAACAACAATAACAAAACATAAGAATTAGAATTCTTAGCTAACCGAGAACGTAAATTCGAGGGAAAGCAGCTCGAAAACGCCGAAAAATAGCGAGTAACGATAACACAAGCCCTTGTGATCGTGATTTCAAAAAAATCACGTCACAACTCCCCACCCCTTAAGGGTGGTTACGGCTTCGGGATTGGGAACGGTAGCATCACAAAACCAAACGTAACCACAGTTCTGAACTGCATTGTGGGTTTCGGTTTCCGTTGAAATTCCACGGATTAGGGAACAAGTATCGTAATCAACATTACTGTTTTTCGTGAACGAGATATTTCCTACCCAGTGTTACCATACGGGAGCGAAATCAGATTTGTAGGTAGGTCGTGAGCTGCCCTGAGTTTTCAACTCAAAACACGAGAAATAAATAATGTATTCCTAGAGGAATAAACAAAAGTAATAACAAGAAAAATTTATCGGTAGCTTGTTTGGCATTACCCACTGGTTACGGTCGGTAGCTAATAATGGTCGTGGGTAATTCGGGATCAACGCGAGCGTACTCTAGCGAAACGAGAAGATAATTCAATTCATTTCTTGTGATACTTATTGATAGGGACGGACAATAAACAGAATGTGTAACGGGAGCGTAACGATACCAACGTAGACGTGAGGGTCCTTCCGAGGGTCGTCCATGTCGGGAGCGATTCTTCCGAGGTCCGCCATCCCGGCAGATGTTCCTGGGGTACGGGAGCTGAGGTTTTGTCCGTCCTTGCTCGGGAGCCGGTTCGGTTGACCCGTGCGTCGAGAGTCGGGGCCTAGGGCCCATCCTGTCGGGAACTGGGACCTGGGGTCCCAAGTTGCGAAAGCTGGGTCTTGCGACCCATTTTCGGTAACTGAGGCTCGAAACCTCTGTACGGGAGCTAGGTCTTACGACCTCATTACGGTACGGTAGCGATAAGCTCGAAGCCTCTCTTACGAGAGCTTCCCCTTTGATGATCCTATTTTGGGTGGACCTCAGGGTTTTCAACGGGAGCCGTAATGGTCGGAGTTTAAATAACGAAACTCGTCGGACATTACGCACATCGAGAACACTGAAGTTATCGTAGAAAGAAAACTTTCAGCTTGCCTATCGTGAGCGTCAGTAGCGCACCTCGATAGCAATATTCGGTAGCAATATTCGGTAGCTAATATCTCACTCGCTGATTGCGTACGGTAGCTTGAACGAATTCTTAAAGATTCGCGAGTGAGTCGAGAACACGCGAGAGGCTTGCCATCTCGGCACGAGAAAAGACAGCCATCTCGGTACGAGAAGGGTTGTGCGACTGAAATCGTCAAGCACAACACGAGACAATACAATAACTATAGTAAAAAAACAAAAAAAACAAAAAAGGACGAAACATGAACGAAACAAACGGAAAAAAAAATGGACAATACAAGAACAAAACAAACAAAAAAAATGGACAACACAAGAACGACGCAAACAAAAATCTTAAATTAATCTATCGAATTAATCAGTGCTCCAGCTGATAATTCGTCGAGAACTCTGCAAGTTATTTGCGTCGAAAACCCGCGAACGAGTCACACGAGAGACAATTCCGCTTATACAGCAGGAAAACTCGAGATCGTAAAGTTAACTTCGAATCGGGATCTTGGATTAATTACAACCCAATTTTTCTTTAAATCGAAATCAATTCGAAACTCGAACGTTAATTCCAGTTCGAAATCGAGAATTAATTCGGAACTCGGGAATTAATGCGTGATCAAAATCCAACAAAAATGGAAAAATTCGAGAACAAGTATTTACGTTAGCTTATGGAGAATAAATCTCCAAAATCGAGAGCATATCGGGTCGGTACAGAGTTGGTACCCTCGGCGAGCAGGGAATCCGGCGTATCCCTGCAAGATCGCCAGGCCCAAAATCCTCCGGACCGCAACACGCGAGAACTAATGATAAACGAGAGCACCAAAAAAAATAAGCAAATAGAGAAGAAATTTAAAAAATAATCTTTTTCGGTATATCGAGAACTGAGACGATTCGGAATCGTAAACTAATCGAGAACGGCAAAAATTTAATTTAAAAAAAATTTTAATTACCAAATCAATCGAGAACAAAGTCAGAAACAATTTTCTTATCGAGAACGAAAGATAGTTCGAGACCAGTTATTTTAAACTAAATCGAGAACTAAATTCCAATCGGGAACAAGAAGAGATTCCAAAGTCAAAGATTCCATTGAAATTGAAAATCAATTCCGAAATCAAAATTAAAAGAATGAAAATTTAAATGCTGAATTAAATCTGCGAAATAAATATAAAATTCTGGTAATTTATCTCGAGAACAAATTATTATTTACGGGAACATGTGAAAAGTATTTCACAGTCGAGATCGCAACGAAATCGTATCCGGACTGCTTCGACCGTTCACGGCGAAGGTCCAAGACGAAGTCTCTCCGAAATCGTTGATTCCGGGTATCGAGAGCGAAAATCCGTACGCAGGAGCTTTCCGTGAACCGTACCAAAAAACATTGTTTGTCGAGAATCGAGATCGCTTATTGTAACCGCCGAAGCCGAAACAATAGAGGGATTAACGGTATCGTCGCTCGCCCGTGACCGCTTCATGAGCATCGCAGGGGGGACGTCGAGATCGCGAAATTTCCGAAAAATAAAATGTTCGGAATTTCAGAAAATTCAATTCGGGATCGAGAAATTTTTAAAATAGTTCAAAAATCAATTCGAGATCGGGATCGAGAATTGTTCGAACAGAGGTAAAAGTGCGAAAATTCCCGAAATTAATTTCGAGAGCGAGAAATTTTCGAAAATAAAGATATTCGAAAATTCAATCTGAGATCGAGGAATTTTCGAAAAATAAAATATTCAAAAATTCGCAAAATTATTTCGAGAACCGGAAATTTCCGCAAAATAAAATATTCGAAAATTCCCCAAAATTATTTCGAGAACCGGAAATTTCCGAAAAATAGAATATTCGAAAATTCCCAAAATTATTTCGAGAACAGAAAATTTTCCAAAAATCAAATATTCGAAAATTTTAATCGGGATCGTGCAATTTCCGAGAAATAAAATATTCGAAAATTCGCAAAAGTATTTCGTGAACAGTAAATTTTCGAAAAATAAAATATTCGAAAATTCACAAAATTCTTTCGAAAACAGAAAATTTTCGAAAAATGAAATATTCGAAAATTTTTATCGGGATCGTGGAATTTCCGAAAAATAAGATATTCGGAAATTCGCAAAATTATTTCGAGAGCAGAAAATTTCCTTAGAATAAAATATTCGAAAATTTTAGTCGAGAACAGAAAATTTTCGAAAAATAAAGTATTCGAAAATTTTTATCGAAAACAGAAAATTTGCGAAGAATAAAGTCTTCAAAAATTTTAATCGGGATCGTGGAATTTCCGAAAAATAAAATATTCGGAAATTCACCAAATTATTTCGAGAGCAGAAAATTTCCGAATAATAAAATATTCGAAAATTTTAGTCGAGAACAGAAAATTTTCGAAAAATAAAGTATTCGAAAATTTTTATCGAAAACAGAAAATTTTCGAAAAATAAAGTATTCGAAAATTTTAATCGGGATCGTGGAATTTCCGAAGAATAAAATATTCGGAAATTCACAAGTAGATCGAGAACGAGAATTGCCGAAAAATACAATATTCGGAAATACACAAAATTCTATTCGAGAGCTAGGAATTTTCGAAAAATTAAATATTCGAAATTTCACAAAATTCATTGCGAGAGCTAGAAATTTTCGAAAAATAAAATTTTCGAAATTTCCCAAAATTCATTTTGTCGATAACTCCTGCTAATGGCAGATCGAGAGCGAATATTCGGTAACCGTCGAGTTAATTAAAATTCAACATAACGGGAACGCGATAAAACAAAAATAATTTAAAAAAAGACACAAAAATGAACAAATAATCGATACAAAGACAAACGGACAAAACACACAAAAATTAACAAAACGCACGGTAGCAAGCTATTTACTGGCGTGGCCCCACGTTGGGCGCCATTTGTGACGTATTTTTTTCGTGAGCATAATCGGTAACGAATAAAATCAAATTTTATACGGGAACTGCATCACGATACGGTCACCTTCGGCCGTCCACTCTCGTTCGCGCATCCGCAAACCCGGTGGGCGCCAGTTAATTTTTGTTTCACCGGTATTAACTAACCGGTATGCCCGAGGAATCGAGTTGATCAGGCCCGACTCCAACCAGATCGAAAGTTCGGAGCAAAAACTCACGATCGAGAACAAAATCAAAGAACACGGTAGCTTCGTTAATTTTTGGGGTCGCGTAAAATTAACAAACGCAACTGGATGCGCTTGCGAGAATGAACGGTTGCGGAAATGCACGGCCGCTCAGACTGCTAGGTTGTGGTAGAGAGGGTCGAGGTATGACCCAGTAAATAGCTTTCTTGGAACGAGATCTTTAATCGAAAATATTCGATTAAATTAATTAAAATGCGAGAACAACTCACCCAAAATTATTGCTGCTAATTCCGGGGAACGATAACAAAATCCCAGAGGAATCACGGGAACCGTGAGTGCACTGGCTGCACTACACGATGAGCGAGAACAATCAATTGATTTTATTAAATAAAATCATCCGAGAACAGTCACTCTGAGCGCACGCGAATACGCGATACACTATACGGAGCGCGAGAACTACGCGAAAGACGCGCGCGCGAACGACAGAAAAACCGTCAACACGGGAGCGCTTAATTAGACCCGAGGCACCTCGGCGGTGTCCCGAGCCAGACTGATTGTCTCCAGCAATCATCGAAATCTCGTCATAATAATTACGAATCCCTCCCAAAATCCCTTACTCGAGAACTACTGCCCTCTCCCTCGAATCACCTCGTAACTATATCGGGAACGCAAATCATGCCGGTAACATTTTCGAAATCTATACGATCGCCTCCCTTACTGCTTCGCGCGAGAACGGGCCTAATCAGCACACTTATGCACTACACTGCAACAGGATGCTCCATCCTTTGCAAAAAACCAACAAAACTCCACCCGTTCTCTAGCGCAATACATTATCTCGATAGGGCGCCGGATTTACACCGGTCTACAACTAATCGCAAGACTCGTTCGGGGACTCTTGTCTGCCGGGCTGCTCGTTTCTTTGAGCTCTCATCCTCGCGACAGATTTGAGTGCACCGAACTACCAACTTTACAACAACAATAACAAAACATAAGAATTAGAATTCTTAGCTAACCGAGAACGTAAATTCGAGGGAAAGCAGCTCGAAAACGCCGAAAAATAGCGAGTAACGATAACACAAGCCCTTGTGATCGTGATTTCAAAAAAATCACGTCACAACTCCCCACCCCTTAAGGGTGGTTACGGCTTCGGGATTGGGAACGGTAGCATCACAAAACCAAACGTAACCACAGTTCTGAACTGCATTGTGGGTTTCGGTTTCCGTTGAAATTCCACGGATTAGGGAACAAGTATCGTAATCAACATTACTGTTTTTCGTGAACGAGATATTTCCTACCCAGTGTTACCATACGGGAGCGAAATCAGATTTGTAGGTAGGTCGTGAGCTGCCCTGAGTTTTCAACTCAAAACACGAGAAATAAATAATGTATTCCTAGAGGAATAAACAAAAGTAATAACAAGAAAAATTTATCGGTAGCTTGTTTGGCATTACCCACTGGTTACGGTCGGTAGCTAATAATGGTCGTGGGTAATTCGGGATCAACGCGAGCGTACTCTAGCGAAACGAGAAGATAATTCAATTCATTTCTTGTGATACTTATTGATAGGGACGGACAATAAACAGAATGTGTAACGGGAGCGTAACGATACCAACGTAGACGTGAGGGTCCTTCCGAGGGTCGTCCATGTCGGGAGCGATTCTTCCGAGGTCCGCCATCCCGGCAGATGTTCCTGGGGTACGGGAGCTGAGGTTTTGTCCGTCCTTGCTCGGGAGCCGGTTCGGTTGACCCGTGCGTCGAGAGTCGGGGCCTAGGGCCCATCCTGTCGGGAACTGGGACCTGGGGTCCCAAGTTGCGAAAGCTGGGTCTTGCGACCCATTTTCGGTAACTGAGGCTCGAAACCTCTGTACGGGAGCTAGGTCTTACGACCTCATTACGGTACGGTAGCGATAAGCTCGAAGCCTCTCTTACGAGAGCTTCCCCTTTGATGATCCTATTTTGGGTGGACCTCAGGGTTTTCAACGGGAGCCGTAATGGTCGGAGTTTAAATAACGAAACTCGTCGGACATTACGCACATCGAGAACACTGAAGTTATCGTAGAAAGAAAACTTTCAGCTTGCCTATCGTGAGCGTCAGTAGCGCACCTCGATAGCAATATTCGGTAGCAATATTCGGTAGCTAATATCTCACTCGCTGATTGCGTACGGTAGCTTGAACGAATTCTTAAAGATTCGCGAGTGAGTCGAGAACACGCGAGAGGCTTGCCATCTCGGCACGAGAAAAGACAGCCATCTCGGTACGAGAAGGGTTGTGCGACTGAAATCGTCAAGCACAACACGAGACAATACAATAACTATAGTAAAAAAACAAAAAAAAACAAAAAAGGACGAAACATGAACGAAACAAACGGAAAAAAAAATGGACAATACAAGAACAAAACAAACAAAAAAAATGGACAACACAAGAACGACGCAAACAAAAATCTTAAATTAATCTATCGAATTAATCAGTGCTCCAGCTGATAATTCGTCGAGAACTCTGCAAGTTATTTGCGTCGAAAACCCGCGAACGAGTCACACGAGAGACAATTCCGCTTATACAGCAGGAAAACTCGAGATCGTAAAGTTAACTTCGAATCGGGATCTTGGATTAATTACAACCCAATTTTTCTTTAAATCGAAATCAATTCGAAACTCGAACGTTAATTCCAGTTCGAAATCGAGAATTAATTCGGAACTCGGGAATTAATGCGTGATCAAAATCCAACAAAAATGGAAAAATTCGAGAACAAGTATTTACGTTAGCTTATGGAGAATAAATCTCCAAAATCGAGAGCATATCGGGTCGGTACAGAGTTGGTACCCTCGGCGAGCAGGGAATCCGGCGTATCCCTGCAAGATCGCCAGGCCCAAAATCCTCCGGACCGCAACACGCGAGAACTAATGATAAACGAGAGCACCAAAAAAAATAAGCAAATAGAGAAGAAATTTAAAAAATAATCTTTTTCGGTATATCGAGAACTGAGACGATTCGGAATCGTAAACTAATCGAGAACGGCAAAAATTTAATTTAAAAAAAATTTTAATTACCAAATCAATCGAGAACAAAGTCAGAAACAATTTTCTTATCGAGAACGAAAGATAGTTCGAGACCAGTTATTTTAAACTAAATCGAGAACTAAATTCCAATCGGGAACAAGAAGAGATTCCAAAGTCAAAGATTCCATTGAAATTGAAAATCAATTCCGAAATCAAAATTAAAAGAATGAAAATTTAAATGCTGAATTAAATCTGCGAAATAAATATAAAATTCTGGTAATTTATCTCGAGAACAAATTATTATTTACGGGAACATGTGAAAAGTATTTCACAGTCGAGATCGCAACGAAATCGTATCCGGACTGCTTCGACCGTTCACGGCGAAGGTCCAAGACGAAGTCTCTCCGAAATCGTTGATTCCGGGTATCGAGAGCGAAAATCCGTACGCAGGAGCTTTCCGTGAACCGTACCAAAAAACATTGTTTGTCGAGAATCGAGATCGCTTATTGTAACCGCCGAAGCCGAAACAATAGAGGGATTAACGGTATCGTCGCTCGCCCGTGACCGCTTCATGAGCATCGCAGGGGGGACGTCGAGATCGCGAAATTTCCGAAAAATAAAATGTTCGGAATTTCAGAAAATTCAATTCGGGATCGAGAAATTTTTAAAATAGTTCAAAAATCAATTCGAGATCGGGATCGAGAATTGTTCGAACAGAGGTAAAAGTGCGAAAATTCCCGAAATTAATTTCGAGAGCGAGAAATTTTCGAAAATAAAGATATTCGAAAATTCAATCTGAGATCGAGGAATTTTCGAAAAATAAAATATTCAAAAATTCGCAAAATTATTTCGAGAACCGGAAATTTCCGCAAAATAAAATATTCGAAAATTCCCCAAAATTATTTCGAGAACCGGAAATTTCCGAAAAATAGAATATTCGAAAATTCCCAAAATTATTTCGAGAACAGAAAATTTTCCAAAAATCAAATATTCGAAAATTTTAATCGGGATCGTGCAATTTCCGAGAAATAAAATATTCGAAAATTCGCAAAAGTATTTCGTGAACAGTAAATTTTCGAAAAATAAAATATTCGAAAATTCACAAAATTCTTTCGAAAACAGAAAATTTTCGAAAAATGAAATATTCGAAAATTTTTATCGGGATCGTGGAATTTCCGAAAAATAAGATATTCGGAAATTCGCAAAATTATTTCGAGAGCAGAAAATTTCCTTAGAATAAAATATTCGAAAATTTTAGTCGAGAACAGAAAATTTTCGAAAAATAAAGTATTCGAAAATTTTTATCGAAAACAGAAAATTTGCGAAGAATAAAGTCTTCAAAAATTTTAATCGGGATCGTGGAATTTCCGAAAAATAAAATATTCGGAAATTCACCAAATTATTTCGAGAGCAGAAAATTTCCGAATAATAAAATATTCGAAAATTTTAGTCGAGAACAGAAAATTTTCGAAAAATAAAGTATTCGAAAATTTTTATCGAAAACAGAAAATTTTCGAAAAATAAAGTATTCGAAAATTTTAATCGGGATCGTGGAATTTCCGAAGAATAAAATATTCGGAAATTCACAAGTAGATCGAGAACGAGAATTGCCGAAAAATACAATATTCGGAAATACACAAAATTCTATTCGAGAGCTAGGAATTTTCGAAAAATTAAATATTCGAAATTTCACAAAATTCATTGCGAGAGCTAGAAATTTTCGAAAAATAAAATTTTCGAAATTTCCCAAAATTCATTTTGTCGATAACTCCTGCTAATGGCAGATCGAGAGCGAATATTCGGTAACCGTCGAGTTAATTAAAATTCAACATAACGGGAACGCGATAAAACAAAAATAATTTAAAAAAAGACACAAAAATGAACAAATAATCGATACAAAGACAAACGGACAAAACACACAAAAATTAACAAAACGCACGGTAGCAAGCTATTTACTGGCGTGGCCCCACGTTGGGCGCCATTTGTGACGTATTTTTTTCGTGAGCATAATCGGTAACGAATAAAATCAAATTTTATACGGGAACTGCATCACGATACGGTCACCTTCGGCCGTCCACTCTCGTTCGCGCATCCGCAAACCCGGTGGGCGCCAGTTAATTTTTGTTTCACCGGTATTAACTAACCGGTATGCCCGAGGAATCGAGTTGATCAGGCCCGACTCCAACCAGATCGAAAGTTCGGAGCAAAAACTCACGATCGAGAACAAAATCAAAGAACACGGTAGCTTCGTTAATTTTTGGGGTCGCGTAAAATTAACAAACGCAACTGGATGCGCTTGCGAGAATGAACGGTTGCGGAAATGCACGGCCGCTCAGACTGCTAGGTTGTGGTAGAGAGGGTCGAGGTATGACCCAGTAAATAGCTTTCTTGGAACGAGATCTTTAATCGAAAATATTCGATTAAATTAATTAAAATGCGAGAACAACTCACCCAAAATTATTGCTGCTAATTCCGGGGAACGATAACAAAATCCCAGAGGAATCACGGGAACCGTGAGTGCACTGGCTGCACTACACGATGAGCGAGAACAATCAATTGATTTTATTAAATAAAATCATCCGAGAACAGTCACTCTGAGCGCACGCGAATACGCGATCACACCAAAAATGTTTTCCCAAAACAAAAATGGTACGCCAAGTTACAAAAATTGCTTTCAAAAAAATTGCTTACAAAAAAATTAAACCAAATCCAATATATTAGCCAAGTTAAACTCGCTACAAAAAAAAACTTGGCGTGCCAGGGACTAGCTCCCGTACATAGTCCATTAGCCAACATAAACTCGCTACAAAAAAAACTTGGCGTCCCAGCGACTAGCTCCCGTACATAGTCCATTGAAGTAAGTGCGGGAGAAAACAATTCCTAATGATATTTCGTGTTTCGTATTACCGAACCTGCAGCGTGAGCTCAAGTTGCATATCGTACCTTACTCATTACTTTTATCTAATTTATCAGTTAGTATCCCTACTTTCTTTTGACCTCATTTAATCTAATAATATCTTAATATATATAAATCTTTAAAAGATTATTATTCTTCGAACTGGCGGTGCGGTGGGGGTCAAAATAGCGAATGGCTAAAGTAGCGAATTTCTGAATTTCAGAATAATGCCCTGGCAAACAGTGTCACCGACTTTTGAACCGGTGTTTTAACCAGTCTCGATTACCCCCCGTTTTCACATAGTTTAACTGACCTTTTAACCGAAATTGTTATTTTTTAAGCGATTTTTACTGGTGAATTAACCGATTGTAACCGACATTCTTACCGAATTAATAAAACTCAATTTGGCTTGGTGAATTTAACCGATTTTAACTGACAATTAAACCGAACGAAACGTTTTTAATCGGTTAAATTGTCGGTTAAAGCTGCTGAAACAGTGGGCTAATCGAGACTTATCTTTCCTCGGTTAAAATGTCGGTTAACTTCAGATATTTTCGGTTAACACTACGGTGACACAGTTTGCCAGGGTGAACATCTTAATCTAGAATGGCTTTCATTATGAAATTCGCTATTTTTATTGCTGTGTAACCCCCCCCCCCCCCCCCCCCCCGCACGCCTCGGGGCTTCGCCCCTCGGCCGCACCCACGTGGTGCCGTAAAATCATGAATAGCGAATTTTCGAATAATGAACATCGGAATCTAGAATGGCCATCATTATGAAATTCGCTATTTTAACCATTCGCTATTTTGATTGCTTTGAATAGAATGAGGGTCAAAACAGCGAATGATCCCCCCCCTGCCCAGGCGGTACCCTTAAAAACACGAATAGCGAATTTCAGAATAATAAACATCTGAATCTAGAATGATCATCATTATGAAATTCGCTATTTTGATTGCTGTGAATAGAATGAGGGTCAAAATAGCGAATGATCATCCCCCCCCCCCGCACGCCTCGGGGCTTCGCCCCTCGGCCCCGCCCACGTGGTACCCTTAAAATCATGAATAGCGAATTTTAGAATAATGAACATCGGAATCTAGAATGGCCATCATTATGAAATTCGCTATTTTAGCCATTCGCTATTTTGATTGTTTTCAATAGAACGAGAGTCAAAATAGCAAATGACCCCCCCCCCCCCCCCACCCGCCCTGGCCGAGGGGCGAAGCCATTTTTAGAGGGTCATTTTTAGAGGTCCGTTGTCCTCCCGTCCTTACTTCAATGGACTATGTACGGGAGCTAGTCGCTGGGACGCCAAGTTTTTTTTGTAGCGAGTTTATGTTGGCTAATGGACTATGTACGGGAGCTAGTCCCTGGCACGCCAAGTTTTTTTTTGTAGCGAGTTTAACTTGGCTAATATATTGGATTTGGTTTAATTTTTTTGTAAGCAATTTTTTTGAAAGCAATTTTTGTAACTTGGCGTACCATTTTTGTTTTGGGAAAACATTTTTGGTGTGATTTGCTCTCTTTTTGAAAGTCAAAACGTAATTTAAAAAAATAATGAGAACTCATGTTTTAGTTATATCTGTGTATTGATTAAAAAGTTCATGTACAATGAACAGTAAATGAAGGTAAGTAGACACTACTAAATGTATCCTGCATGTGTACAAAGAACAGAGGCAGCAATAATAATTCTACAAGAATTCTCGTCTAACTTTGCGAACTCAAAACATTGAATGAAACCAAAATTTCTATAGACTATTAAAAAAAAACAATAGAGATGATGCACGGGTTCCAATGAAGATAATTGTTTTATGTTTTGGGAAGCGTCTTCAGCTATTATTCAGTTCGACATTCGACAAAGAAATGTAATTCTATTCGATGCTCGAACAAGAATAATGATTCATCACCAGACAGGGAAAATAAAGGAAATTGATGTTCACAGGATGGTAGGGATACTGGATGGTAGGTTGATGCACTCCCTTCGATATTTAAGGCATAGTGTAGTGTAAAGCAGTTGGTGACAACTCTTCTCGAAATCTCGTCGGAGGTGAGGCGTTCCATTATATATATACAGACAGAGAAATCGTGGTGTGACGGCAACATAAATTTATTTATTAACTTGGCATCGAGTCGCTACCGCGACTCTTGATATTGCATGTGAAATCAATTAAATTTATTAAAACTAGATGCAGAATTGAAAGTAAATGAAATAGCAGCCAAGGCGCTTAAAGCAGCCTTAATGAAGGCGCTGGAAACATTAGAAAAATGCAGAAATGAAAGTAAATGAAATAGCAGCCAAGGCGCTTAAAGCAGCCTTAATGAAGGCGCTGGAAGCATTAAAAAAAAGGGTTTGTAGGGCTTATCACTTTTTTGTACGTTCTAAAAATAATATATACGCGTCTTTAGAATTGCGAGGCCAATTGCGCTGTTCAACTGTTGTATCGTTGACGAATATCCAAGAAGTGCCTTTGCCTCGAACCATTGTTGTATATCGTGAATCGTTATCAAATTCATTCTCACCATGATGGAATATTACGCTCGTAACTTTATAATTATGGTCGTTGACTTTCACCGAAGTTGTGGGTACTGATTTAATGCTAATACTTTTCTTTGTTGTTATTGTTTGACCATTTTCATATACCGTTTGAAATATTCGCAACTGAACAATCAATACTTGCCGATTTAATTCAACTGTTGAAATTTCGTTCAAACATGGCTTGCAACATGTCCTGCAAGATGCACCAAAGTTCTTCCACTTAACTATATTATAATTAAATATATCATGTAAAGTTAGTGTTTTTTTATTAGAACTCGGAGGTACCTCAAAAGGCAATAAAATGTTTGATGTATTTGCAAAACAATATGTATAACCGCATAAGGGGCACCATTGTTTTTCCGTAAATTTATGTTCCACGACGCTGCGAAAAGCATCTATTTTTTCAGAAAGACATCTGATGAAGCTGATAATATGATGTTTTCCCTGATCGGTAAAATCCTCAAATTTACCACTTGCAAATTCTCGTACTGCAAATGTACTGACGATAACAACTTCATTATTTGACATATATATCTCAATAAACGATTTCATAGGATTCATCGTCTTATCACTGAGAATCGCGTCTCTAATCGAAGTACAATGTACTACACATTGCAAAACACAATTAGCGAAACTTGATACACCATCAACATTAGGAAGCCCTCTTACAGTTTTATGGTATAAAAGAGGTTTATTATTATCAATATGTTGTTGAGAGTTTAAAATGTTTTTATGTACAGCCCAAACAGAATCCCGTATTTTCGGACCACGACTTTTGACAATATCAATGGTCATAAGGTCAGGTCTGTATTTTCTCCGTAACCTATTGTATTCAGTTATAGCTTTTTCATTTGCTTTTACACTCGCTGGATCATAATTAATAAGATGTAATCCTTGCAACGTTGTAACTCGTGAAAACGCAACATAAATTTGTCCACAACTAAATGTCGAATTTCCTGCTTCTACAAGAGCATTGGTTAAGCTTAAGCCTTGACTTTTATGTATGGTTATACCGTAACTAAGGCATATGGGGAATTGATATCTTATAACAAACGCTCTATCCATTATTTCGAATTTCACACTCAAACGTTCCAACGTATATTCTGCTCCTGTGGGAAGGACAATTATGATACTTTCGACATCGTTCGTATCCACGGCTCGTCTGAAAGACACAATTTTAGCAATAGCCCCATTGACAAGTCCTAACGTGACATCGATATTTCTTCTTAGCATAATGTGAGCGCCTACTTTCACTGTTATTACTTTTGCCAATCCAGCTGTTCGTGAACTATCTTCCTCGTCGCTACACAACATTTTTGATACTTTCTTCTTCATGTAAGGTACACAGTCTATTGTGTCGCGTGCAACAAGACTTATTTCTTCGGAAGGAATGCGTGATAACATGGCAGCATTTAAGGCATCACATTGAGCACAAGTAGGAAGTAAACAGACAGTATCAGATGGCAACTTGGACATGTACTCGCATAATTCACGCAATCGACCCTCGACAGTTGTTTCGATGAACTGCATTTTTCGAGTTTCCAAAACTGTCGTGTCAGAAGTGTTGATTACTCCTATTCGAATCCGAGACAACATATCTCGATACGATAAATCACCTTTTTGTCGCATGTTAATCGTCAATTCGTCATAGTCAAAAAGTGCAGACCACAGATCAACGGATCCCAATGCTCCTATTAATTTCTCCACTTGTCCATTAGACATGATAACAAAAGGGGGCTCTTCGTGCACCGGCGGAAGTTGCAATAAATCGCCAAAGAAAAGGATGTGTTTCCGACCAAACCAACCATCCTCTAATTCGCCAGTGTTAAATATTTCTGTTAATCGCAGATGAATGTACATTAACAAAACGTTAGAAATCATAGAAACTTCGTCGATAATTATTAAGGTAGTATTTCTCATTTCATCACGCAATAGTTTGAGAACCCCATCGGAAAGTTCTCTGTATTTGGCCGTGCGACCATGCTCAACCGGCAACTGAAATAGACGATGAATGGTGAACCCATCGATATTAAACGCTGCAATACCAGTCGGCGCAGCTACCGCTGTGTCTTTCCCAAGAATTTTTTTGGCCCAACATCTTAATGTTTTTATTAAAAAGCTTTTTCCCGTACCTCCCTCTCCACTAACGTACAATCGAATAATACCATTCTCGGAACTAATACCACTAGTAACTTTATCAAACACTCGTTTCTGATCAATATTTAGTTCTGCAACCATTTGAGTAAGATGCTCTAGATCTAATTTGTCACCCATGGCTTTAACGTCTTTCATTGCATCTTCTGCTTCTTTGGGTATACACTCTAACACTTCATCCGCGCCAGAAGGAATACTTTTTTTTGGATCCTCTAGTAATGTTTTCTCAACTTGTTCATTAACATAGTCTAAACCCCGTTTTATCTCTGTTAATTTTTCGTGATAGCGATAAGCATGTTCTAACTGAGACTTCAAAGAAAAAAATGCTTCCGCATATGTGTCGCACCCATTTCTCAACTCATCAGTATCCCTCCATGGCTTAAACAATAAGAGTATTGAAAAGTAATATTTTTCAGGCTCTGTATGTAAGTTATACATGAAGTGATTAATAAGACATGGTCGGAATCGCTTCTTTATATACGTGGATATACCTATTTTATGCACCTCGAAAGCCACTTTAGGCATGGTTTTTGTAATATCGAACCATCTCGCGAAATCATAAAGACTCATGGAATCTAAACTTTCAGGCCTCGCAGGGTAATGAGTGTCGATCAACCCAGGACAAAACAGATCTGTCGACTCACCGTCCAACGATTGAATTTCTTGGCGAGTTTTTAATTTTCGGTTTCGAAGTTTATTAACATCGAGCCACCTTATAGTCGTCCACGGGTCAGTACCATGCAATGACATACCCAAAAGCGTATCCGCAGCTTCAAGAGCACCGCATTCCCTATTATTCAACGCTCGCATTCCCATATTCCAAAGACAGGATCCCACTGTTTTTGTTTGATCTTGGACTTTAAATGCGTCTGTCACATTAGACTTTTCCGCCTTAGTTTGGTACTTGGTTACATACGCAGTTAAAATGGTCGATACCTCACCAATAAATTGTATATCCATGTTTCCTTCCCAGATACAAAGAATAGCTGGATTATAATCATTAATTGAGGCTTCGGTTGATCCGCGGGGCAAATCATACAGCCTGCTCCTTGTTTTCAATCGTCTCCTACCTGCAATTGACACAACAACGTCTCTGATTTTTATTGTGTCTGTGAGTGGTCGCGGATGACCGAACTTGCATCGTCGTGTGAAACCGGTTTTGGTTTTCTTAGCTCGTAAGCAATAACCATTGTGGTGGTGCCGCTGATGAGCATTTACACGTCGATATAATTGTGGAGAAACATTTTTATCTGGCATCCTGCATGTCGCGTACTTTAAAATAAATGATGCAATTTCTTCGGTTGTAGATTTACCGATTATCGGTGCGTCTTTGATCCAAATTAAAAGATGAAAATGTTGAGCACCCCTAGTCTGATACTCTCGTCGATAAAAGTAGTGCTCAACTTCGCCAATAGGATTATCGGGTGACAAAATAAAGTCAAGCACAGCCTTGAACTTAATGTCAACAAATCTAGAAACCGAAACTGGATCCGCTGCAATAACTTCGCTATTATCAAAAACAACGTCCTCTGGAATTCTATGTATCTTACGGAGATATTCTTCAAGCTCGGGCCACAGCCACTCACTAGGACTGATTGTTAAGAACCATGTAGCAGGACCATAATGACGAGTCATACATCTTACGTTACTTCTAGGGATTCTCCAATATTGTTCCGAATTTCGCAATTTGGCAAAAATTGTAGTTAAATTCGATTCCAGTTCATTTTTAGAAAGCTTTTCTAAGTAACTAGCGGCAGTATATTTTTCACGCGCATTGGTTACATTCATCTTATGGAAAATTCCAGCGCTTAATTGGCGTATATTAGTATTGTTTAACAAATAAAAGACATACTGTATATTTATACGAAATTGAGAATGTACCGACATTATCTTTGTTTTTATAAATTCATAATCAGTAAGGCGTACTGATCTTTCGGCATGCTGCCCGTTTATTCCCTGAGGATATAAATCAGGAAAACACAGTGTATCTAAGTCTTTAACACGATTGTCGAGAGGAACATCATGAATCTTCAGCATTTGATACAGTTCTGTTGCAGTCTTGTTAACCCTTTGCTCGTGTATCGGATATATCGTAAATTGTTCGTAATATAAATCGGATTGCGACATTTGCGTCAAAATTGCAGCTTTTTGTTGTTCATTAATATCGAGAATAGGTTTATTATTATGCGCTTTATTAGGAATAGTGCAACAATCATTCGTACTTTGGGCAACTGAGCTAGGTTGAATTTGAGTCGCGTCTCGATATTCGACTTCTGGTAAGTCATTAGGCAATAAATCTTCATGGGATGATGGCAAGATTATTTGAAAGTAATGCGGATTATTTGATTTTAACCATTTTAAAGCATCCCATACTTTCTTTAAATTTACCAATCTTTCCCATACTATCTTTGATTTCGTTGGTATACCACGAACTAATATATATAATTCATGATTGCGGTTAATTGCTTCAGTTGACAAACACACTTTTTTCATTGTTTCTTCTAAAGGTAATGGCAAATGAAAAGTTCTACCCATAACTTTCGGAACTTTGTGTCTGTGAGGCATATTTTTCTTTGAAACCGTTTCCAATTTTTGAACTGTTTGAAAAGCTTTGACCCTTTGTATTAATATACGTTCGAAAACATTTAAACACATTATTTCAGGTGGAGCCGATGGAACATCAAGATTGTTAAGAACACATGTTGGAGGCAACGTATTTCGACGAAATTTATCTTGACAGTATCGACAGAGAAAGTTATGTTCATGCGGTTTAGGATTGCGTTTAGTAACGTACTCTATGAAAGTGGTCCAAATTGTTCCGAACATGACTTTCGAAAGCTCTATAAAACGACCGCTTCTCTCACAACACAATTTTTCACAAGAAATACATGCGAACCGTGGGGTATCAATCATTCGTTTTGTGTAAGCTCTAAAAGCATGATTGTACATTGTTTGTATCTCATCTTCATTGAGATTAATTTCTACAGTTTTTGATTTGTTACAAGCCTCAGCCTTTTTTTTCGCTTTATCGGAAATTTCGCAAAGTTTGGTAACATTATTGCTATTCAATGCTTCATCCAAATCACACAGCTCTTTGTCAAAACTCACTAGATTGTAAAATAGTCTCTTAATATATCGGATTTTTGGAAAATGCGGAGCTAAAATTTCCATTGATAAGAATTCGGACTTGCATGATTTGGAGTTTATATAGCAGCCATGAGAATGGCCTAATTTATTTGTCATGATTCTATTCGTGCATGTATGTACACGGCATAAAAATCTATGCAACATCCGCAATGTGCAATTTGATAGTTTTTCAAGAAATTTCTTAAAATCGTTTATAACCTCATGATCATTGGTCTTACAGATATCACTGCAAGTCCAAGACAGTACTTTTGTTTTCTTCTTATTAATCAATAAGGGTAAAATATTTATGGCTACGCCTTCGGAATTCATAACGATAGGTTTAGTACTATTGAGTGGATAATAAGCAGTTTCTGCATAATACGCCTCGGCAGAAGCAACATGTCTGCGTTGTCCACATAATGCTTCGATGTTATCACAGAGATTAAACGTTGTATTATCCGCTAATCTCGACAGACACACTTCAGACTTTTCTTTTATATCCTTTAATACTTTTTTCGATTTAGAAATGAGCATTTCTCTCACATGAAAACACCATTTTACAATGCACTCGGCCCTCAACCTGCTTGTAATAGGCGACGATGCGTCTAATTTTTCCGATATGTCGCAGATATATTTTTCTGCAGTACATTTCGTTCTCACCGAGCTAATATTATTGATTTTTCTGTATTTTTTTTTTATTTTCGTTGCAACGTTGAACTTTGTTTTTGTTCGATTTTTAAGTTTATTAACGTTATAGTGAGTTTTAGGTTTTACAATCAATTTCTTCCTGCCATTGACCGTCGCTGTATCAATGACATTGCAGTTCATGTTAGCGACGTGGCTCATACTTTCAGCCGAGGAAGGAAAATCAACAGCTACGATGTTACTGTCGATCTGAAGATCACGTAAATTGTCGACAAGCTGTTTTTCGCATTTGTCACTTTCCTCATCAACATTATTAGGATTTGAATTCGCTATATCATTATCGACGAAAGAATTTGGGTATGAATCTGTAATAATACTTTGTTTGACGACTTTCATGGAACTAACGTGCAGAGCTTGTGAAGAATGTGCTGCGTCACAATTAATTACCTTACATGGAAAATGATGAATCCTTTTTTGTTGAAACATATTCAACAAATGAGAACGCATTTTTGTTTCGTCGTATCTTACAGTCTCTGGCTGTATTCCACAGAACAGTGATACAGCAAAAGCTATGGCGTATACACCACAATCAACGGCATTTCGCTGCTGGTCAACCGGTGGAAAAACAACCAATTTATTATTTGTCAAATCAATGTGTGAGTGTAGTTTTTCCAAAAAAATAACGTGGTGCTTATGCAATTTGTTTGTCCCGAGGGAATCGTAAATGTATATTTTTTTTGTGTCATAATAACTACAAATCCAATGTCCACCACTGCAATTACGGTGATCATTGCCGCTACAAACGCAGCTATATAATATCTGGATATGTTTTTTCATTGGTGGAATACGAGGTATGTTTTCAGGCCGTTGAAGCCAGTACGTTTGCGCTGGCTTATAATTGGAATACATTCTTAATATATCTCCAAACTCATTAATATGAACATCATTTAGCCTTTCTCCAGAAACTATAATTTGCTTCTGGCGAAGACGAAATCTCTCGATATTACTATCGATATTACTAATAACAAGTTTACGCGCTATAGATGACGATTTATTACCAATGCCACCATCATCACCTACAATTTCATCATCGAGTATTATTATTTTACTTTTTTTTCTGCCTTGAGGACTAAACTTTCGTTTTTTTGTTTCCTTACGCTGCACTGCAGCTAATTGTAGTTTTTTCTCATGGTCTGCATGCTTAGTTTCACACTGTGTCATGTGAAATGAATGTTTTGCATTTATTTCAATAAACTGAAACGGAAACTGTTCAATCGTTTTAGTTGCAAACATATTAATCAAATGGCTATACATCTTTGTCTCGTCGAATCTTACATTCTCCGGTGGCAACTCTTTTATAAGAGACACAGCATAACCAATCGCATAAATTCCACTATTCACAATATCACACTTTTTCTCGACTGGAGGAAAAAGTACTGATTTATGGTCTTGTAAATCAACATGTGGATGTAATGCATGAAGAAATTTCTCATGAAATTCATGCAACTTATCAAACCGCATGGAATCGTAAATATATATTTTTCCTTCTATATAATAACTGCAGACCCAATGGTTACTTACGCAGTCGTCATTTTTTACACAGCTGTACAAAATTTGAATGTGTTTTTTATCCGGTAATATGCATGGCACTTTATGAATTTGTTGAAGCAAGTATGTACATACAGGTTTGTAGTCGGTAAATGTTGCTAACAAGGTTCCAAACTCATTAATATGAGCGTCGTTCAGCTGTCGACCAGCGGCGATTGTTTGTACCTTTCGAATACAGTGAGAAGCCTGTTTCGGAACAAAGTTCCTTTTTTTAGCTGACTTGGGGTCGTCAAAGTTTCCTTGCAATTTATAACCAGAAACTTGATGATTATCTATTTCGTTAAATGTACTAACGTCATCAACGACAATAACTTTATTAGCACGAATACTTTTAGGGCTTGTAGTTCTTTTTTTCTCATTCGTACTTGCATGCCTAAGGGTTCCTACACCACTTATTTTTTGTTTGCGTGTGCATTTCGAATTGCTACGGTTCTCGTCAAGCTCACTTAGAATAGAAAATCGATTTCTATTCTGGGAGGCTACAACAGCGTCAACCACAACTCGTTGAGACTT